>RJWM01018522.1:0-40696 GCA_004363535.1 Dasyprocta punctata
TGACTGCTGTGTGTTTACTATGCAGTGCAATGCTGTACAGTACTATAGTGCATAATCAGAGCCAAGGATGTCCAGAAGCAAGAGAAAAAGTAGTGATGATGTGGAGGGGACTGCTAAGAAGCACAAAGCAATAACCATTGAAACCAAAAGTGAAAAAAAATTGATTGGACTGAATCAAAGACATAATATATATTGCTCATTCTTTTAACATGAATCACTCAGTCACTGGCACACTACTAAAGAAGAAGGACAAGATCATGGAGCACGAGCAGTCTACTGTGCTGATGAAGTCTACAATAATATCCCAAAAGCATAGTGAAGTGATACAATAGATGGAGAAACTTCTCAGTATGTGGATGCAGAATCAGCACTGGTAACCAGTCCCACTGAGTGTAATACTCATCTGAGAAAAGACTAAAAGTCTGGTTAAAGACTTGAAGAAAAATGGGATGAACAGAATGCACTTTTTAATACCAGAGAACCCAGGAGTCCTCCAAAACATAGCCAAGGGCTAACTACCTGTTGTATAAAAGATTAAATCAAAAGAGTGAGCTACACAGGTCATTTTCTAGGACTGGTTTTTCCACTGCTTTATTCCAGAGATAGAGGAATATTGTTTAGAGAAAGATATCACACTAAACATTCATTTGCTACTTTCAAGTGCAACAGGTGAGGGATGACTATCATTCCAAAGTCAAAGGAGTGAATCTGCCATTGAATACTACGGTGTTCATCCAACCTATGGTTACAGTAAGGTGTTATTGTGACTTTCAAAGAAATACTATCTATGTCACACTTTTTTTCAGGGAGTGAAGCCAGTTAATGACATAGGAACAACAATTTTGGAAGGAACATAACATTTACAAGGCCATAAAAAAAATAACTATTTTTGGCACTTCTGTCACCATGACTGGAATTTGAAAGAACCTTAGCCCACAGTTTGTTCATGAAGTTCACAGAATTGAGACGAGCAAGATGCTCAGTGGGGTCTTCAACAACTTAGTGAGCCTTAGCACAAAGTTTGGTCTAGATCTGAAAGAGGAAGTCTTCATTGACCTCTGTTCAGTGCTTAGTAAAATGGACCTGAAGCTTAGTAAAGAGGACCTTAGTGAAAAGACATGGAGAGCCAAGATGAAGATAAACCCAAACAACCAAAGAAAGTCATAACACAGGAAATGGCGAAGGGATTTTTTTTTTTTTTTTGCTTGAAGAGGCTCTATTAGTTTTTGAGTCACACAACTCCCATGTAGAATGACACACAATGGTTGCACCTGTCATTTAGTGCACCCAAGCCATCGAGGATGAGAAGAAAAGAGCTACTATTCATATATCCCTGGATCTTTTTTTCAAGAAGGCAGACAAATTTGAATCCATCAAAAATCTGTGTCATCAACATTAGGTACAAGTGAAATTTGATCTTGTCCCCCATCTCCTGTTGTTGATGATCTGTCAGCTCCACCTTCCCTCCCTTCTCCAGTTAGTACCTCTCTTGTCGGTCACTCCATGCAGTTCCCTCTATGTCACTTGTACTGTACTGTACCACCGTTTTCAGGTAACTGTAAAAGTAAAAATAATTTATCGGCAGTTGTACTGTACAATCATTTTAAACTAACAGTAAAAGTCTGTTTACAGTGTGTGTGTGTATGTGTATTGTATGCTCTACATAGTATATTTATGTCAAGGGTATATGAGACTCACTTTGTTAGACTGAGGAAAGAATCAGAATTTATGAACATTCTCCCAGAATGGAACTTATTCATAAGAGGGGAGTTCACTGTATATGCAACTTTTTTTTTTTCAGATAAGAGCACTTTAAGTCATGGGTGTATGCATAATTATAATTTATATAGTTTTCTTAGAAATAAAGCTCTAAAAATAAATTTAAGCAATGAATCTGTGCTAACAAATCTGTCAAAGCTTAATTTTTTCCTGTGAGAAAAATCAAATTAATCTCATTGACAAAGTGTGTCTAAGGAACCCAGCACGGTGTTCTAGATTTTGTACTGGACACTACATGAGGACATTAAAGAATGGTAAAGCTACCTCCTCTCCTAAACTTCAAGGGGAATTCTCATTGTTATTACCAAAGAAAATTCCTTGAGAATAAGGTGTACAGGAGGCAGAATTACATTATGACTTATGATGAATTCCTCAATTGTACTACTCACTCCCTCCATTGGTGGAAATCATGACTCGTTCTGTGATAAGAGATTGAAATTCTTCCATTAGCATCAAAATTTAAACAAGAAGTTTGATATAAAAACTGCCATGATTATTTTTCTGTTCTCATCTTTCAAAGTTACAGCCAGGCTGGGAGTCTGTTTGCCAAGTTTTCCGCCTAGAGGAAAATTGTGTGACTGAGTTATAAATACATTGATGGATCCAGCTGGAACTGTCTCTTGTAATTTAATATGCAAAGAAATAATCTGAGTCATAGATGGAGACAAGCAGTTCCTTTTAGATAAGAGAGTTCTAACTTCGGCTCTGCAGATGACTTTTAAGGGGCTCCTTCCATAGAAATACAAGAAACGGTCTCAGGGACAAGAGGGGTCACAATGTGCCCTTGAAACCAGTGCTTGACTGTCTACTCTAGTGTTTGTTTTAAAAATCAAAAAAGAGAATACATTAATTTAATAGTCTTTAAATCAAAAGAAAGTCTGATTTATTTCCCAGTATTGAAAGGAAATTAATTTTAACTTTTGAGAACTATATATTTTCTATATTTCTCTAAGTTAAATAATATATAAGGGTTCCTACTATGAATGAAATAACCTGGTAAACATTGGAAGGACAAGGAGGCTAAGAAAGATGAATTACAATTGGATCCTGCTCTCCAGATAATATTAAAATTATAATTTAATACATAGGCAATTGCAATTGCTCTTAAGACATAACTCCAATTTTTAGAGTTTAAAATATGCTAATGCTAGTGAGGTACTGACAATAGCATGAGTAATTAATAATTAATAGTAACGATATTTTAGTGCTTCTTTAATAAGTGATATAATTTGAAAACATATGGAGGTAGTTTTAATTAAATATTGTTTAATAAATCACCTCACAACTATGGGCACAACCAGCAATTTATTACTTAGCATGATTTATGGGGAATTGTTAGGAGAGTCCCGGTGATTTCTTCTGGATTCCCTCTTACATTGCTTTTATCAGAAAGGTCCCAGATGTTTTCACTGCATGTCTGACAGGAAGTGCTGAATGTCTGTGAGGCACCCCCATTCTCCTCCAAGTGACCTCTCATCCGCCAATAGTCTTACTAGTTTAGGTTTCTCACACTGCCATTGGGACAGTGCCGCAAGAGGTGAAAACAGAAGTTTCAAGATCTCTTAAGGCTCAGACTCAGAACCAGCACAATTTCTCCACCACCATTTTCCATGGCCAAAGCAAGTCATGAAATCTGTCCAGATCAGAAGGCACACAAAAATAAGGTGGCAAATATGAGAAAGTCAAAGTTCCAAAAATCTCAGCCTTATCATAAATACCAAAAAGCAGAGTGAAGACTTGAACACAGATATCCAGGAGACAAATGGTTTTGACTTTTCCACAGCATCACACTTACATTTTCAGTTTAAGAACATTCACCTACGTGAGATTAAAGTAACTTTTATCATTGCTATGAGAGACTGGTTGTGGAGGTTTAATTTCTCAGTAAGGAATAGGGGTTCAGAGAAATGTGTGATGTTGCCATAGGCAAACTGATGTATCAGGAGGGTCAGATGGAGTATTTCTATTAATACAGACAAACACACACATCAGTCCCTGATGCCACATTTACCCCCATTTTCATGATGTTGTTGATTGATTCTTCCTTCCCCTCTGTTACTGTGTGGATTGTTGTGGGAGGATAATGACTCAGGTATGGGTCTAGAAATGGACAGTAGCTGATCTGAGATACCATTTTGGGATAAAACTATTTGGAAATTCAAGACTTCTATATTCTCAGATTCATCCTATTATTTTTCCCTTCTCGGTTTTTTTTTTTTTTTTTTTTTTTTTTTTTTTTTTTTTTTTTTTTTTTTTTTTTTTTTTTTTTTTTTTTTTTTTACTGTGAGAATGGATTTGTGGCTCTCTCCACCTAATTTAAATTGCAAGACCCTCTCAAATAGATTTTCAATTAATGGGAGGCACAGGAAAGATATGTGGGTAAAAAGAATCAACGAACCTGTGACCGTTTCACCTGATCACTCTTGGCTTCTCTGCCCCACCCTTGTTTTGCTGTTAAGTCTCTAATTTGCCCAACTTGGACTTGGACTTGTGATCCTCCTGCCTCACTTTCCCACTGTGATGAGATTACAGGTGTGTGTCATCATACCCAGCCTCTCATTCTCAGTCTTTAATTGGTTTACACTAAAAGTTGGTTTAAATATCAACTCTGAGAAAATGTTGCCTTAAACTTCTTAGATAAAACATTTTGACTTGGGACCCAAAGCTTATATTTTTGTGTATTTTATCACTAATAGAAATAATATTTTTACTTTCTGTGTAAAAATATAACCTCCAATTGTGATAATTTCCCCATTGTTTTCATTACATTCTCAGTACCTGTAATAAGTGATAAATTCGTGTTTGTGAAGAGTAAAAGAAGGAAGGAAGGGAAGAAAATAACAAGGGAGGAAAGGAGAAAGAGGATGAGGGGAAAGAGAGAAGGAAGGAAAAGAGACAGGCATCTTGAAATTTTTCCAAAACCTTCATCCCCCACCAAACCTATGAACCTGTGTAAATTAGAAATTCCTGGCATCATGAGTGACACAAAATGAATTTTTTCACTATTGAAAATATTGATATCAACAGCCAACCTTCATTTCAGCCACATCTGCCCTGATACGGTGACATTCTTTAATCCTCCCAGCAGGAAGTACATTCACCATGCAGGGGGCAACAGATTTCTATGGATGAGTCTTTCCTTCAATCTGTCACAATAGTGTCTGTGTGTCTTGCTCTTTTTGATTCTATTTTGCTTGTTTCTTTGTTTTTCTCATGCCTGATAAGACATATTTTTAAAAACTGATGCTGCTATTCTAATTACAGACTAGTATAGTCTGCTATCAAGCCTTGTAATCCACTTCTATGCAAATGTAATTAATCAGTTCATAATCAGATTTGTTCTTAGATGTAATACCTTAAAAGCAAAGTGATTCAGTAAAAAGAAGCTTGAGATGGAGGATTAATATGAGCCAGGTTTATCCAACCCTGGCAAGAACTAACTCGTGATGCTGATTAATTGCTTCTTTCTGAGTAGATGTCTTCACATCTGAAAGTAAAAGACAACTACCCATCGATAATTGCAGTACTTAAAACACAGGGTTCAATAAACAAATTTTTGTTGACTAAAGGAACAAATGGTACAATGTCTGTGGGTCTTTATGAGATTTCTGTGCTTTTGCCCGTGTAAAATTAATAACACAGTGGCTGCTCCACTCAAATATTATCTTTCTAAACCTGCAAGTCCTTATTAATATTAGAGTACCACATCCCAGATATGCCTGTTCTCCCTAGTGAGTATAACGTGTAATGCTGGTGGAAATCTCAAAGTCATTGCTTTACTCTGGAGTACTTATCTATGTGTATTAATTTTTCCCATGTGTCTATACCCACCTACTTGCACCAAGGAGCTGCAATCTTAGTTTTGATAATGCGTATCAGCTGTCATCTCTATAAACCTCATTTCTTTCTGAATTCTTGTACTTTTAAAATATAAAAAACTCATACTATCGGCACAGTCATCACCTCTGTCCCTACCTGATTGAGTTTTTCCTATAAATATCTCTGTGTGCATTTTTCCCATTATTGCTACCTTTGCATTGCTTTAGTGAACATTGTATTACTCCTCAATTATTTTATTTCATTTTATTTCTGCAGGCTGCTGATCTTTCCACTTGAGGATCTGATTTCCTGTATGTTGCACTATTTGTGTTGCAATTGAGTTTCCTTTTGAAACACAGCATTAAAAGATGAAATATAAAATCCTGTCTGGTCATTATCCTGCCCAGTTTAATTATCAGGCCCTCATGGGCTAAATCCAAAACTTCTGATGAAAATGTTGCATGGTCTTCCCAATTCAGACTCAAACTACCTTCCTAGGCTTGTCATTGAATCTGTCATACACTTTTTAGCATGAAAAGGAACATCTCCAGTAGTAACTATTAAGAAAAATAGGCATCAACTGGACTTCCCTGGGCAAAAAGAGTGCTACATGTATAGTCTTCTTACTTACCATTCATCATTCATATTTTCCAAACTGTTTAGCCTTCCCAAGAAAGACGTGATTTATACAATCACTGACTCCTTGCTCATGTTGTGACTTTTGTTCTTGCAGAATGTTTGTTCAGTTTGCAGTGCTGACATGGGCCCAACACTGATGTCATCATGTGTTACTCTCTAGTCCATCACTGTGAACCTGAAGGACTCATTAGTAGTGCCTTCGTCCTTCTGTTATCTAATGCCAGGTTTGGTTTAAGGTATGTAATTGGTTTAATGTTATAATAGACAGTATTTTGACTTAACAAATGAACTTAACCATGCATCACTGGTATGTAGGACTCCGTTAGAAAATTGGTAAGGAACCAGTTGTTACAGTGGCCAGATTTTCTTTTCAATTTTTTTTCCCCAGTAGTGGGGATTGAACCCAGGACTTCTGCACTGAACTACATCTCTGGTCCTTTTATTTATTTTTAAAACTTCAGACAGTGTCTTGTTGAGTTATTATGTTGCCCCAGCTAGACTTGAACTTGAAATTCTCTTCAAAGAAAACAATGGGGTAGGGGGATCTAGACAGCTAAGAAAAGATGCAGACATTTTACGGCATACATATGAAAACACATATAAGACCAAACGTTGTATGGAGAATGAGTGCGGGTAATTATGCTAGAACCTGAGTGTGTGACTCCTATAGATGGGACAGTTGAAGAGGTTACACTTAAACTGAGTTCTGCGGCACAAGAAATGTATACACACAAAGAGGAGAGAGAAGATGAGGGAGTGAGAGATAAAAGGAGGAAAAGCAATGTGAACTTGGAATTTTCCTGTTTTTAGCAGTTTTCATATTTCTTGAAATGTTTCCATGGAATTCTTAACGTATTTGTATAGTATTACAGAAATTATTATTGTATGATAAAGGATAAGCACAACTGTAGATGAACCGATCTGCTTTATTCTTCTTCCTCCAATTTGTATGAAATAAGAGGTTCTTTTAGTGGGCCGTGGTGGCTCACGCCTTTAGTCCCAGCACTTGGGAGGCTGAGGTAGGTGGAGCGTTGTGAGTTCGAGGCCGGCTTGGGTTACTACATGAGCAAGGCCCGTCTGAATTACATAGGGTGACCCTGCCTTGAAAAAAATAGGGCCGAGAGTTTGGCTCAGTCACCTGCTTCACAAGCGCGAGGTTGTGAGTTTGATCCTCAGTACTGACCAAAAAAACAAAAGAGAGAGAGAAAGAGTGTTTTAGTAGTATTCATAGGTACATAGCAAAATTGAATAGAAAGTGTACAGAATTCTCACAGACTCCTACACACACACACACAGAACCTCCTCTACTATCCAGATTCCCACCATTTATTAACAGTAGGTAATCCAACACTGACACGTAATTGTTAACTGAAATACATACACATTATATTCAATTGTCTATGTTTTACATTCTGTAACTTTTAACAAATGTATAATCGCACATATTTATAATATCATACAGGAGAGTTTCGTCGCCCTAAAAGATCTGGTAAGTTCCATGTAAGCTTCTGTCCTTCTCCACAGGCCACCTATCATTTTACTGTCTTTGTAGCTTTGTCTTTTACGGAATGTCATATTGATATCCATATATATTCTAATGGAATATATATGAATATCATAAATATGCTAATATATGTATCCATTTGACTGGCTTCTTTACACTTCCTCCATGCCTGCTTATGTTTTGATAGTACATTTAGTTTTACTTAGTTTTTGTTTATATTGCTTTATTGCTATGATAATTTAGGAAAGATGAATGCTACACATTCTGGTTTTCAAATATTCTTTGGAACATGGTGATGAAGAACTTTGAAAGTATAAACATAATCAACTGTCTCACTTTCTCTGTCTTATTTATATGTGTGTGTGTGTGTGTGTTGCAAAATGAAAACCTTAAAATTAAAAAAAATCAAAGAAAAGGCAAATCAGACAACAGGGATATTGAACAGAGAACAAAAACAAACTTTAACAGTGAAAGAAAAATGTAATATTCTATCAAACACATGCACTCAGCAATCACATCAACAGAATCACTGTCCTTGGCATTTTGGTTCCCTCCCAGCAGCCTCTAAGAATAAGCAATAAGAAACAGCCTGTTCATCTCTTCATAGGCTGCCCAAAACATATGTTATCAAAACTTTCCTTTTAAAAAAAATCATTAAAACCATTAAAGATAGAGCAGGTCTTTCTGGGTTTAATTATTCAGTATATTGCATTTTAATTATTTATTAATGTTCCATATTTGACTAATATTTCCAGAGAGTTGGCGAGGTTATAATAAAAAGATTAATTGACTTCATTAATATTCTGAAATAAGCCTAGTTTGTGTATCAACTGGGCAAAGCACATCCATCTACTCTCCGGAGAACCCAAAGCTAACTCTATAACCTTGGGAAAACTCTATGCTGAATTTCTGCCTTCACTTCTCATCGGTAGACTAGAAAGAGTAATAATGCCTTTGTCATGAGATTCTTATAAGGATTAATGAAATAAGGTGTACTAAGAAGTAGCAGAATGCCTGGCACATAATAAAGTGCCCAGGAAATATATACAATGTGCTATAGTTCAGATCTAAAATGTTTCCCAAAAGTCTCATGTGTTCTGAAGTGGGGTATTGAGAAGGTGATTGGATCATGGTGCAGGGTACATTCATCAGTGGATTAATCCATTGATGAGTTCAAAGACGAATGCAGTGTCAGTGTTTGGGGCCCAGATGGAACAGTTGGGTCACTGCGGGCATAACTTTATGTAGTCCACCTCTCTTTCTAGAACTTCCTGCTGCCTCTGCTTCCTGTTTGCAATGAGTGCAGCAGCTGCCCTCCACCTGTCCTTCTGCCATTATTCTATCTGCTTTGGAGCCAACCAACTGTGAATTGAAACATTTGAAACCGTGAGGAAACATAAACCATTTCTTCCCTAAATTGTGTATGTTGGGTATTTGATTCCAGTAATTAAAACTAACTGATGCATCATGATTTCAATATTGTTTCCAACAGTGCCTGCCTGGAAAATGCAAGGTCCTGAGTTTGATCCCCGCCTGCCCCCTCAAAAATTTCCAGGTACAAGATTCTATTTCAATATTAATGGAAAGGAATAGAAAATCTTACAGTTTTTGTAGATTGGTAACTTCAAAAGAGTAAGTAGAACCCAGAATAGTTGGCCATAGCTATTCTCCAGGGTGTGAAATTCAACCATTCCAAACTAGGTACTAGATGTATACATTTATTTTCAGTCTTAATAGCAAATCTTAATATCCAAAGCCTCCTTAAATGTATTCAGTTTGAAAGGACTTATATGATAATAGCTGCAATATTAATCTTGACTACCTTGGATAAGTGTTCAATCTTCTTAAACTTACAAGGGAGAAGATTCTAAATCTAGAATAAAATATCATCAATTGTTTTACTTACACTTCTTTTTATTGTCACTAAACTTAGAGTGTATCAATTTCTGGAGTGCCTAACAAAAGATCAATATCCATAGATAAAGAATTGTGTATCAGTTGTGGAATGTTCATTTTGTATTGATACTCTACCATGCAGCATATTATATATGCTATATATTTTTAAGTCTTACAAGTCTACAAGGACAGGGTTACAAATATTAGTGTAGGATGAAGAAACTGAGGTGCACTGAATTTGTCAGTCATAAAGAACACAGTGTAGATTGTGGTTAAAAACCCACAACTAGTGTCATGGATTTAGCTCAGTGGCACCACTACCTGCCTGGCAGGCATGTGGTCGTGAGTTCGATCCTTGGTACCATAAATAAATAAGTAAGTAAATAAATAATTCACTGAGAAAGAATACTTATGATTCATATGTTTGCTGGGTGTGGTGATGCCTGGCTTTAATCCCAGCACTTGGGAGGCTGAGGCAGCCTCAGTTTGAGACCAACCTGGGCTACTAAGTGAGTTCAAGGCTAGCCTGAACTGAATAGTGTGACCCTGTCTCAAAAAATAGGGCTGGGGATTTAGCTCAGTGTCCTAAGCACCTGTCTGGCAGGTGTGAGGTTATGAGTTTGATCCCTGGTACAAAAAAAAAAAAAAAAAAACCCAAAAAACAAAAAGAGCTGTCAAACCATTATTCTGTTATGAGGCTATTATAATATTTGTAATTGTTCTTCTATGTCAATTATTGACAATTTTATTGTATCAACTTCCACCTGAGAAATCCAAACAACTAACAATTAAAACACTCAATAGCCCATGGAACAAGAGTGAATTTAAAGTTTTCACAGATACACTTTTATGAAAACAGAAAAACTAGTGCAGAAGAGTGACTCTCCTAATCAGAATGTGATTAACACACTTAGCCCCATGTTACAACACAAATCAATCTTCAAACCCACATGACACGTGCAGAAGGAACAAGGAGGGATTCGATTCAGAACAGTGGAGGTTTGCATTTTTTCTGTGTTACTAACAAACCATAATTCAAGAGAATAAAAGCAAATATGTAACAATTTCAATCTCTTCATGAGAAAATGAGAATGGTCATTTTTTCCTCTTTCTTTCTTTCTTTCTTTCTTTCTTTCTTTCTTTCTTTCTTTCCTTCTTTCTTTCTTTCTTTGCTTGAGACAAGCTCTCATTACCTAGTTCAGGCAGCCTTGAACCTGAACTCACTGTGACCCTCCTGCCTTACCCTCCTGAGTGCTGGGATTACAGGCATCCACCAAAATCCCTTGCTAACAACACTATTTTTAAAATTTTTTATTGCAGGATGATGATTGCAGGACATAAAGTGTACATTCATCTTTGGAAGTAGGTGCATATGTGTGCCCCAATTTGATTCTTTTTTAATCTCCTTCCCTTCCCACCCGCCTCCCTCCATCTGTCTCAAATCCTCTTTACCTATTTTCATTATCGTTAATTATTATTATTACCATCTTAGTTCATATTTATAAAGTATGCTTATATTCACTGTAGGAATTTTATACATATACAATACACACTTTACGTTTTTGTTATTTCCATTTCTCTTCCCTTATTTTCTTTGTTGGTCTCTTGGACTCCTTCTCATTTGCCCAAATGAAAATGAGAACATTAAATGAACTTATCAGAGAACTGTGGTTTTTCACACCCCTATTCCCAGAAAATATCTAACACTATTTCCAGTTCATAATAAGTACTTACATTAACTGTTAGTATCACCATTAAATCATTATTTTATAATTATTTGCTACTTGATTCACCTCCAATGACTGTTGATTAAAGAAAGACCATTAAAATAAAAACAGGTTGATGACAGATTGATCTTAGAGTCACCTCTTAGAAAGGTCAAATGTACATTTAAAATTTTTTTCATTCAATGAAACCAAAGGTTGTTTTTCTCATTGAGACAAGCAGGATGTTTAGCAGGTAAGATAACTGAAGAATAAGAGGAAAGCAGAAATAATAATAAAAAGCAAAATGAAGAAAGAGAAAAAATAAGGATATTGGGAAAAGATAATAGTTTCTGATGGACTCTTCCTCTTTAGATAGTGCTGATTACTTGAGATAGGTTACTTAAAGGAAACAGAGGTACCATCAACAACTTTGTTTCCCTATATAATTATTTTTTATTTTTTTAAACTTCTCTACCCATAACTCTACTTTCCTTTAATTGAAATAGGAAGGAGAGAGACATAAATGATAAAGCACTATGGCCTCTTGGAAAACGTGAAAAGTAGAAATTAATAAAACATTTACAAAGAACAATCATTTTTCTTTTTCTGGTTTGGTACTTACTAGAGTGCTTTCTTGAGATATTTTGTCTGTTTTTCTAAATGATTTTAGTTAGCCATGAAACAGCTTGTTTAGAATTGTTCTTGTGTACAAAAAGGGAAAACGAACAATCCTTAAGTAGAACAGAATTTTGGCTAACTCAGCTTCCTAGAAGAATCAATACCATATCATAACTTTTCCCCCTGTTGAAACAGTGTGTTTAAAACATAAAGATTCTATTCTTCCTTGGGAAAAACCAATGTTTAAATTTTCCACCTGACATGTTATAGTGTTATATTTCATGTCACGTTGTTCCAACCATGGCAAATGATAGGAAGTTTCAGTGATACCATGATACAAATTCCCCAGCTCACATTGAGTTATCTTAGTGAGACATATCAGCTTGAAACATACATGAGAAAGATGTGCCATTCTGAAAACCAGAGATAATGCCCATGGTCCCAAAGATAGCAATGCTCATCATTTATTTCTGATCCAGGGACAATGTAACAAAGCAAGATAGTAACACAATTTATTTAGCTTAGTATAATTAAGACAACAGAAAGGTTTGTGTTAACTCAGTGGGTAAACAAACATAAAAACAACCAAGTATAACATTTTGAGTATAAATGGTTCTAAAAATTCTATGAAACAGCTCTAAAATTTATCTCCTATCACCTCTGTGCCAGGTACATTACAATATATGATTTGATTTGATAGTCACTATTTTCTTCATATAGTTTATATTATTCTCAATTTTCATTTTTTAAAAAAAAAAAAGTGGGGGGAGCTGAGCATGATTGATTAAATTGTCCACCGTCTTCTTCTTTGCAGTTTAAGCATACTAGAATTGCTTCTAAGTTATTTATTCATCTGACTTTGAATCAAGCTCCAGATAACATCAGTTTTTCTGTTGTTATAAGCATTATCCTATTTCAGGACTTTGTTACCTCTAGTTTAAAACTTTATAGTGGCTTACTTACTGATTTTATTAAATTTAGTTTTTCATGTACTGCAGCCAAATTTTTATTATCTTTAAGTATAGCACTGTTTATTCCCATCTTTCCCCAGAATTCTTTCATTGGATCATTTTTTTTTTATTTTAAAGAGAAAGAACAAATCATGACAAAACAGAGTTGCAAAACAGGTTAGTAGGAGAATTGTAATAAGTAATACATTGCATATTGCTGTCTTTGTAGTAGCTATTTACAGTGCCATCTGAGTAATTGAGAATTACTGACTTAACTCCTCTCAATTTTATATTCAAATAATTAGAAACCCATGAAAATTTTCAGATTTGCCACCCAGGCAGCCACAAAACTCTAATAGGGTTCTGGAAGCTGAGGAGACAGAGACACAGCTTTCACTAGCAGCATACAGGGATGAAGGCGGGATCAGAAACTGTTATAATGTGATGGGATGGCCCCAACTTAAGCCTCATGTAATCATGGATGGTGCTGAGTCTGGTGTTTGTGATTGGTTTGTTGTCTAGTGCTGAGATTGGTGATATGAGTGTTGCATCTGCCCAGGGGTGGAGCCAATATACTGTGTAAGGGTGGGAAGAAGGCGTGTTTACCCTCTCTTGCAGGATTGCACCAGGCTGTTTTTCAGCCACCATGAATGGCTGCCCCACCATGCCACACTGCCTTGGAACCAACTGAATATGGACTGAAACCTCCAAGAACTATAAGAAATAAACCTTTCCTTCCGTAATTTTGGGCATCAGGTGTTTTGTCTCAGCAACAAGAAAAAAGTAACTAAGACAGAAAATAAAGAGCAGCTGGGGTTATAGCTCAGTACCATAGCACCTGCCTGGCAAGCTCAAGGTTCTGAGTTCAATTTCTGGTACAAAAAAAAAGAAAGAAAGAAACAAGAAACCAAAGAGATCATCCTATAGGGGCTCAATGCCAAATGCTTTAAACAGGACTCTAAGCCAGTCCCAGAAAGACAGCATGCAATTCATGGCAGGGTGCAATGAATGGCAGAAAAAGAGAAAAAATCAAGAACAGGTGAATCCTTGAAGTATTTATGTATAAAACTTAGCTCTATTGTAAAGGTTTATGGGAGATGGGCATGGTGGTTCAAGTTTTTAATCACAATGTAATCCTGCCACTTTTGGATGCTGGGGCAGGAGGACTGAAAGTTGAGTCCAACCTGGATAGCATAGCAAGTTAGCAAGACACTGTCTCAAAATTTGAAAAAGCAGAGTACTTACCTCAGTTTGAAGGCCTTGGTTTCAAACCACAGTACTGAAAGAAATATAGAAATCTCATGAATATACATTATGAATGCTGAGCCAAATGTGCAAAGAAGATGAGGACCAAAACAACACTGAACATTAGAATTACTTATTGCTCCAAATATATCAGGATGTTTCAAAAAGTAGAAATAATTGAGAAATTGGCAACCCATATTTGCTGTGCCAAAATATTATGGAAATTCACCATTCAGATATTTAGAAATTTCCTTGATCTCTTAACTGATGTTTCTTTCCTTGATAAAGAAATGATTTGTTGATCAACCCTGCTATCAATCTTCAACCACTATATATGATTTTGAGCTAAGATTGGCTAAGAGCTCTTCTTTTCTCTCTCTTTTTTTTTATTTTAAAGAGGATAAAACAGAATAAAACCAAACAAAACAAACCAGTGTAACAGACACAGGACTTAAAAACTTTATGAAATCAGCAATAGTAACCATAATGCCCTTTGATGTCTTCAAAATAGTTGCAGATAACTTCACATATAGTAAAAATCAAAAAACAGAATAAAATAGAAATAGTAAAACAAAACAATGAATTCAATAAAGGATTTCAGCACAAGCCAATAGCAAATCCAAAATTGCTTCCATAATATATCTTGCTATCCTTAAAATAGCTTCTCCTGCCTTCGGGTTTAATATAAACAAAATTAGAGAGACTAAAACCCAACCCAACAAAACAATGGAAATGATACAGGACCTCAAAACAAGACTGTGGGAAATCGACAATGGCTATAAACCTCAGAAAGAGATTCCCCCTAAATGCCACACTGTGTAGCAATATCCTCTGAACCTATGATCAGACCACTGACCCCAGATCTTCAAAGTTAGTGAAGCATCAAAGCACCACAGGCATCCAACTGCATTTCAATAGCTATGATTGCAGCCTGTGTTTCTCCAGATAAGCTGGTCACTTACGGAGTTTGGGGTGGCTGGTCCTTTTTGTTTGCCCTCCCGTGCACCGGTAGAGGGTGAGGTCTGGCTATTCTCAGTCCAGCTGTGGCCTGTGCATGGTGCTGGTTCCCAGACTGGGCTTATTTGCTGGTGTGGTCATTGTTCTCCATCCCCGCAGTCCACAAATGGCACTGACTCACGGGGAGAAGTTTGGGTTTAACTGTTCCCAGTCTGGTGGTGGCTCACGCATGACACTTGTTCCAAGATTCTTTTTTTGTCTTTATGAGACAGGATCTCACTCTGCAGTTGAGGCTGGACTTGAGCTCACTTTGTAGCTCAGGCTGGTGTCAAATTTGTAAAGATCCTTCTGCCTCAGCCTCCCCAGTGTTGGAATTACAGGCATGTGCCACCACACCCGGTTGGATCTCTTCCTTTCTTACCTATAATCAGTGTCTCAATATCTACTTCTACTGTCGAACTAAAACATTCAAAAAACAGTTGGCTTAGAAGTAGCAGCTGCAGAGTTGCCTGTGAAGAGAAGGTTTGGTAGGATGGTTTGTGGGCGGCATGAATGCAGGGGATTATTGTTAAGTACACTAAGTGCCAGCCATTTTCAAAATCTGGCATTGGGGGAAAGGCTATCTCTTTAATCTACTAGATCTAGTAGATCTAGAATCTACTAGTAGATCTAGAATCTACTAGTAGATCTACAATCTACTAGTAGATCTGCAATCTAGTAGATTTGATAAATAAAAAAGAGGTACTGTATTGGGAAGCAGGTTCATAGGTGTTTAAGGTAATATAGTTCCAGCTATGAAATGCCAAAAGAATTTCATATAACAGAAAGGTAGGCAAATACAAACAACATTTTGGCAATTCAGGTGGCCAAAATAACATAAAATCATGGGTCTATCATTATGCCTTTTTAGAAATACACTGTAGAGCAATGGAAATATATGTCACTCAGACACCAAAGAATAACTACTTGCTATCTTGTGTCTAGATGTCCCTCACGACCACAAAACCTTTTCAGATGCTAAAATTAAGTGTGTGGTGCTGGGATCAAGGGTGTATTAAATTAGTTCACTGACTGGTTTGGCATAGTTCTGGGTATAAATAATGGGGAGACCTAACTGGGGTGTGAGCATGTAGCCTGAACAGACTGTAAGGAAGAGGGCTGCTGCAGTTCCTTGGTGCTTCCTCTATACTTTTCTGCCTTCCTCCCTTCCTGCCTCCCTCCCTTCCTGCCTTGCTGCCTATCCTGAACTCTTTCCTTTGTGATGGTCCTCTGCCATGACACCTTACCTAACTATGAATTGAAGCCTCTACAAATTGAACTACAATAAACAGTTCCTCCTTTTAACATTTTTTTTTTGTAGTGAGAATTGAACTCATGACCTTGCACTTGCCAGGCAGGTGCTGTGATGTGGAGCTATACTCCTGGCCACCACCTTTAACTTTGGGTGTTGGGTATTTTGTTTCAGCAACAAGAAAAATAACTAAGACATTGCTCTAAAATCTATATTGTCACCCCTTGATATCATTGGTTCTAGAACTCATACACACAAAAATACAAGCATTTTAAAGTTCCTTACATAAAATGGTGTGATACTTGCATATAAAATATGCATATTTCATATAATTTAAGTAATCTATAGATTACTTGCAATACTTAATACCATTTAAGTGCTCTTAAATAATCATTTTGCTATAATACGTAGGTGCTAGTGAGAAGGAAAATCTGTACATGTTTAGTGTACATGCAAATTTTACTTGGAATATTATAGGATCTATGAATATGGGGGGCCAACTTCAGAAGTTCTGATTTTATAGGGTAATGAATAGAATAAGATAAGAGTCAATTATTAATGGAGTAAGAGTCAGTTAAGTAAAGAAGTACACAAAATACATGCTGTCTGATCCCAACCCTAAGAATGTCAACTTGTATGTAATATAAAGGGAAAGAGATGTATATGTGCATGTTTAGCTGTAGGAAAATATTTGAAATATACAATTACTAACTCTATGTAATAAAGTCTGGATGATTTTCATATTCTTAAATATTTTGCATGTTTTCAAGTTTTCTATTGTGTCCCATATTCTTTATTATATGATAAAATGATATTATTACAATAAATGAATAAAATGAAGACAGCAAGTCTAAGACTCCTCCTTATGGGCTGGCTAATGATGATGTTTGTCCTTAGCATTCAAGCCCTTCTATAATATGACTTTCTAGTTATCATTTGGTTCTTATCTTCATTATGGTTTTAGGAATATGCCAAGTTTAAATTCACACAATGAAAAAGGAAGCCTTCATCTAAGGCATTCTAAACATATCCAAAAGAATATATATATATATATATATATATATATATATATATATATATGATTTTATGTTATTTTCAATGAGAAAATTGATATTCAGCATTTAACTCAAAAAGTCTTCAGCTTCTGTAAACATGACTTGTATGAACATCTTATTGACAAAAGTTTACTTTTAACTGTTTTATGCTAAAAGAAGATACTTTGGAATTTTTTTGGATATCCATTTATCCACCCAAATCTGTACTCTATTACATTTTTCTCATCATTTATTCCAGACAATCTCATTCATTAACCACAACCTGTGTATGTTTGTAAGTCACCAATGACTCAATTCATATCTTGGTTTCACTTGTTCTCTCCATGTCCCGTGATTTTTGGAAAGCAATTCCTCAACCATCCAAAAAAATATACTCAAAATTTAGAGATAATTCCTCTGCTTTGGCATCTGTTAGAACTTTTCCCTCCCTGACATATCAAGGTATCCCTCCCTCCCTAAACACAATTGTGTAAGAGCAGAAATTTTACAGGGCAAGCAGATTTTTCTCTGTGTTGTGTCCTTAGCACACAACTAATTACACAGAATTAATAAATATACCCTTAAAAAGGGAATATCCAAGCTTTGCAACAGAGAACACAATTCTTTGGAAAACTTTCAAAGAGCACAAAGGAAACTTCTCTCCAGAGAAAACAGGGCTCAAAGGACAAGGGAGAATATGAGGAGGGCACTGCAGTAATTCCTACCTTCTTCAAAATTCTTTAACCTCCATAATTTTTACTTTACTCACAATTTAACTTTAGATTTAACCCAAAGTAATCAGAATGTTAGAGTCAGAGCCCTGAAATTGCAATCGATTCTTAGCGCACTAACTGAAAATTACTCTATTCACTGCAAGTAAGAAGAAAGGATTGCCAAAGCCAAAATGAAGCAATGTTACTTCCTTTTCTGAGAAATAAAGTAAATAAGAGTTATAATAGAAACAAAAATGTAATGGAAAAAAAGCCTTGCTTTTTCCAAATCCAAATATATTCTTCTTTTTTCTGTAAAATGAAGAGTAGATAAGAGCTGTGGAAAGAATAAAGGTTTTCTCTTTTCTTATGTACTGCCTGGTATATGTCAAGATTTCAAGGTATATTTGCTGAATAGAAGGGCAAATCTCTCACCTCTGCACATTTTTCAATATGGGCTTGAAATTTTCCCTTCCAGCGGAGAAAATTTCCAGTTTTCTCCTTGGATTTCCCTCTCTCCTTGCATTCATAGGTGCAGGATCAGGACACCTCTGGCAATGTCTCCTCAGGACTACAAAAGTTCTAGGAAGAAACCGGTGTTCTAATTGGAGTAAGTGTGAATAAGAGGCATTTGTTTGGTCAGTTTTTAATCAATGAGAATGTCATCTGTAGGGAAGATTCAACAGCAAGGTCATGGGCCTGTCTAACTGAGGTTTGGGCTATAACTGAAAGTCTTTATGTCACGTCAAAAAAGAAGAAAGGAGCATTATAATGAACATCAATTAGAAAGAATTTTTTGAACAAAGTGAGATGAATCTTAGAAAAATACATGAAACGATCTTTAACTTTGGATTTTTAAAGAGAAAAAAGCCTGAGGGACTGAGGGCATCCGTGAAAAGGTCAAATGGACAGCCGTCTGACTTTTAAAAGAAATGAAGGTATGGATAGAAAACAGATCCGGACTGCCACCTAATTATTGCACAACTAGTGATTTCTCTTAACTTTTTTGAACTTTAGTTATTTTGGCTATAATCGAGCATGATGATACTTGGTGGATTTCTCTAATGATAAAAGAACTTTGGCAGATGAAATGGCACACAGCAAGTATGATGGGATTCGGGCTTGATTCCACATCACAAAAAAATGTCAAACAATGGTAACACCATAAATAACTGAAAATATGTTGACTTTTTAATATACATACAAGGTTATTAAAGAAATGACTACATTTGTGGTTCTATAAAGACAATACTTTCATCTCTAGGATATTGGCATAGAATGGAGACTTAATGCATGAACTAATTCCATTAACAAAAAAAATGTAGAAACACACAATCCATAAAGAGATTAAATAACTGGTGCAAAGAATGCATTTAACTTCATTTTGTGACTTTCACATAAAATACATGCCATAGAACAGAAACTATTTGGAAAATATAAATGAGAATTTCCTATTTTGAGAAATTTGTGACACAAGTGAAAGGGAGAATCTATTAAAAAATCTTGAGCTAATTTCTCCAGTACCCTAAAATAATTTCTCTTTGGGTTTGACCTATAAATTTCACAGAGTATTGTATATGAATTATTAATCTATTTGTGATATTAATCTATTTGAATATCAAATAATGGAAATACACATGGAATAGAAAATGATATTTATTTCATAAAAGCTTAACAGATGTGCCAGTTAATCATTTTTCCTTTTTATTAATATATATTTATGATATATAATATTCATCTTGGGAAATTAGTATGTGTACAGATAGCATCTCAGTTTTACATTCCTTTCCTAACTCTCATATACTCCTATCACTGGATCCCCTTCCCAGTTCCACACATTCCATCTCCCTATCATCTGTCATCTAACTTTTATTTTACTCATTAAAATATTCATATTTTGGGGTCCTCTTATAAGAGAAATTGTACAATATTTAAACTTCTATGTTTGATTTATTTCATTTAGCCTTGTACTCAAAAGGTAAATCAATTTTCCTGCAAATGACTCAAGCTCATCTTTCTTTATGGTTCAGTAGTATTCCCCAGTGTATTATTTTTCACATTTTCTTTATCTTTTCATTTGTCAATGTACACACAGAATGATGGCAAGATTTAACTATTATGAATTATGTTGTTCTAAGCATGGGTAAGCATGCGTCACTGTAACATGGTGTCTCTACCTCTTGGGAAGATACCCAGAAAAAGTACAACCAGGTCCAATTGAATTTCTATTTCTAGTTTTTTTGAGTAGTCTTAATACTTATTTCCATAGTGATTGTATTAATTTATACCCCCCCCCCAATAATGTAGAATTCTTTTTTCCCCAAACCTCACTAGCATTTTTTTTCTTCAGGGTTATTTTGATTTATGTATCTCTAATGGCCAAAAATGCTAAACATTTTCTGAATACTTATGGGCCATTTGTATTTCTTATTTTGAGAAATGTTGATTCAATTCAATTCCCCAATTTTTTGACTGGGTCTTTTATTTTGGGGGTGTAATGTCTTTTAGTTCTTTATGTATTGTACATATTAGTCCTCTGTCTAAGGAGTAGCTTGGCAAAATTGTTTTCTATGTTACCTGTTCACTGTATTTTCTGTTTCCTTCACTGTACAGAAGATTTTCAATTTTATATAATCACTTTTGTTGAATGTTGGTGCAATTTTTGTGCAACTGTTCAGAAAGTCTTTACTTATGCTTCTGTCTCAAGTATTTTACTTGTTTTATCTTCTGCCAGATTTAGTGTTTCACTTTCAATATCTAGGTTATCGCTCTATTTTTATTTGATTTTCATACAGAGAAAAAGACACAATTTTACATTAATTCTTCAGCATGTAGGTAACCAGTTTTCCCAGTACCATATTTCAAAGAAGGTATCTTTTCTTCTGCATATATTTTTGGGCCCTTTGCAAAGATCACATGGCTTATTGTGCCTCGGTTATTTCCACATCTTCAGTTTGGTTCCATGTCTGTTTATGTGTCAGTATCATGCTGATTTCATCACTGTAGCTTTGTAATATAACTTAAAATCAGGATTATGATGCCTCCTGCTTTGCTATTATTTGTTAAGGTTGTTTGAGGCTACACTGATTCTCTTCTGGTTTAATGTAAATTTTGGGACATTTTTCTAGTTCAGACAAGAAAGTAGTATTTTGATTGGAACTGAAGTAAATATATATATTTTATTGAATAATATGTCCATTTTGACAATGTTGGCTCTGAATATCTAGGAATAGGCAATGTCTTTGTGATTTATGATGTCCTTTTCAACATTTTTTTCTACAGTACTATACTTTTCCTTATAGAAGACTTTCAAGTCATTGGTTAGGATAATACCAAGGCATTTAATTTTTTGAAGGTACTGTGAATGGTATCATTTTCCTGATTTCTCTTTCAGTGGATTCAATGTTGGTATACAAAATGTTATTTATTGTTGTGTATGGGTTTTCTACTCTGATACTTTCCTAAATTTGTTTATTTCCTCTAAGAATCTTCTGGTAGATTTTTCTTAATGTTTTCTTTGTAAAGAATCACATCAGCATGAATAAGGTTAGTTTTCTTTGTTTGCTATACATATCCCTTTTATTTATCCCTTAGCTTGTTTTGGTAGGGGGGTTGTTAAAATTTTAGCAGTATACTGAACAAGAATGGTGAGAATGGACACCCTTGTCTTTATATTTAGTGGAAATGAAAGAATGTTGATATTAATTTTCAACTTGGCTGTATTAAGAAACTCATGGAGAGACAGTTGGATCATAATGCACTATATATCCATGGATTAATCAACTGATGTTCATAGCTGAATATGCTGTTAGGAATCTGGGTTCTGTTGGAGGTGGGTTATAGGGTTGGGGGCTTCTTTTGTAGGGTATATGTGCTGGTATTCTTTCCCTGTCCCATTTTCTTTGTCACTGACAGTTGAGACACTGCTTGTCCACACACTTCCATTAGGATGTTCCTGCTTTGGAATCAGGGAACGTGGGAGAAATCCTTTGATGCCATAAGTCAAATAAACCATTTCCACATTTAAGTTGTTTATGTCAAGGAGTTGGTCTCACAAGACAAAGTTGACTGGTAAAAGTTGATACAGTATCCAGAAACAATTTACTTTTAAGACAGTACTAGGTGAGACTTAGACATGATATATTCATCATGTGATTATAGTGCTTTTCTCAGCAGAAGCAGATTGGAAATTAACACCCAAAGAAGAAACTACACAGTGGAATATCTTCTATTGTAACCATTGATTTTAATATGCGGTAATGACCATGTTTGTAAAGCTAACATTCAGTAAATACATTGTTTAATATAATATCAGAGAAGTCTCTTGAAGTTTTATTTTGCTTATTTTTAGTGCTTGACAACCCAGTGTCACAAAATTAGAGTGGCAGGACAGGTATTCTACTCTGTATGTTCTCAAAGACTGTGTCCTTTCTTGAGTATGCTGTATGTCATTGGAAATTTATAATTATATAGCAATATTTTGCAATAAAACATTAAATACATACAATTATAATTTGAACTTGAACCAAGAAATGGCTTAAGGTATTAATAGTATTCAATCAGACACTGGAAAATTTATTTTTGTGCTATGATAACATCACAGGCTATTTGTTTGTTTGTAGTAGTAGGAATTAAACCTAAGGGTGTTCCAATACTTAGCTGCATCCTCAGCCCTTTTCATTTTATTCTGAGAAAAGGACTTGCTAATTTACTTAGATCGATCTCAAACTTGCCATCATCATGATTCAGACTCTTAAGTATCTGAAATTGCTGGCATGCATTGCCACTCCTGGTCTAACATCAGTTATATTCTGGAGAATGTAACAGCATTAGATACAGTGACATTTTTATGTTGAGGAGTAAGTTTTTTGAGAGCATGAGTTTATCTGCAGATCTTAATTATCAATTTATTTTTGTATTTGTCATGATTTTCAATAATGTAAGTATTTTATCATTTCCAAATGAGTAGTTATGAAATCTAAACATAGCTGAGTAAATAAAGTTTTATGTTCATTCATCATAAATGTTAAAGAAATTCTTCACAGAGAGAAAGTATTGGTGGGTGTAGGACACTCTTATAAGTTGATTTTAAACTATTGAATGCATGTAAGCATAATTTTAGGTTTAAAATCTTTATATCCATTTTAATTCTTTAAGCTTGAAACAGAGTTAAAGACTAAAGCAAATAAATTACACCAGAAAAGTCACATATGCCCTGTGTAAGATAAGTGTGTAGTAGGTGAATGAGAATTCTGACTGAGTGTGTGGTGATGTGCAGTTTCCTTCAGATTCTGTGGGACTATCCCGTGTGCACGTGTACTGATGCAGTGTATCGGCCACTTTTATACACTGAGACAGAGTGAAATCTATGCAAGGAGACATCAGTTTGCCTTCACTTAAGGTAAACACACAATTTAGACTTCACTTTCTAATTAACTTAAAATAAATAATAAATAACTACTAGGTGGTATTTATGCACATACAGCATCATGTTTTCTGACATTGTCCAAAAATATTTCACCACTGAATACTTATTTGACTTTCAGTAGTCCAGCATTTTACAAACTTTTGTTTTAAAACCATAGTGTACCTTTAATAACATTTCCAGTGACACAGTTTGAGAAAGACGATATTAGGCTGTTAATTAGTTATAAAAGCCACTTTGGTATAATTATTTTTATTAAATTGCATTATTTTAAGTATCTTGTTCAGTTAATTATAGTGAATACCAAGGATGAAAAATATTAAGTGCATGAAATTAAGAAATACAGCCAGTGGGAAGCAGTGAAGGTTATGTTTTGCTTTGCATTGTTTTCCTTCTTTTTCTTCATTTTAGGAGAAAAACCACCAGTTGAATTTAAAATAAGAATAAACACCATACTATTATCTTCCTACGTTGTCATTTAAAATATACCTCGGAACCCAGGGCATTCAAAAGATTTCTTTGTCATATTCAATAATCATCAATATGAAGTTTTGTAGAATTTAAATAATTGTGGTGTGGGCACAAAATGTTATAGCTTATGAAGTTCTATTTTACTAAGTAGCATTTCAGAGCTGCTCACAAAATATTGACCAATAGAAGACGTGAGGGAGTAATGGAAACTGGAAAGTATAAACTATAGAAAAGTATGTCACTTAACAGCAGATATATACTAAGGTGGTTAAATTGTGTCCATGACAAATGATTAGAAAGGATATGATGAAGTTGTGAAATGCATATTCTCAGTGCAAGAGAGTAGACGTTCAAGAAACCATGAAAAAGTCTTGGTGGCTGTAGGTTACATTCAAACTGTGTCAACATATGCCTAATTTTGCCTGGAGCATCCTATCAAGGGGCTGGCCTTTCCAGATCTACAGCGTAGGTCCCATGGAGACTGAGAGAGTCACCCCACTGCAGCTGGTTTTTACAAGCTTTATTCCACTGCATCAGTTACCAAATATTCCTTGTTACCCTTTTCAATTTGAGTGTTTTTCATTATTTAATAAATCTATTTCTGTATGCACGCTTAAGAGATATTTATGAGGATTCTTCTCCATTTCAGGTTCAGTTCTACCACTGTGGGCAACAAAAGTAAGAAACAAGATAAATCACTGGTCATGAAATTGTAGCAAATGATCTGACAAAATATAAAGATTCAAATAGTGAGTCAACACAGATGGAATAGGTAATATCGCATGTGAATATGTATATGAAGGGATACGAGCATAATATGTTTTCCTGGAAATTACAATAATCTAAATTCTACTAAATTAGAAAAAGTTCCATTGGCAGAATGATAAGAAAGATATTGGGATCTAGTCTATATGTCTAATTATTCCTGGGGAAGAGGGAACAGCTTGGAATATGACAGCAAATACATATAAGCCTTATAGAATCATAGAGACTTTATGTGGTCCAGTCTGTATATTTTAATACAGTTACATTAAGATAATAATAAAAATATTTAATTTATCTATAAGTTCAGTATAATTCAAAACAACATTTAACATTCCAACACAATTTGTAGTAGCTGAGATTTTTTAATTTTATGTAAGAGAATTACCAGTACCAATAATATGAGTTATTCGTAAGAAAAAATGTACCAGGCATATTCCATGAAGAGTCTAAAGGAAAAAAAATATGAACATGAAATATTTATAAGACAAATGTAAAAGACTATGTAAGTTTAATGTTTGTTGGCAAGAAAAATTTTCTAGATGTAACAAAATTAAACAACATGTAAAAAAGTTTACAAATTTAATAAAAACTCACAAAATTTTTTCATCAAAAGCTAAGATAAAAACTAAAACCCAAAAGCAACAACAAAACTCCTATAGATTTGGATGTGGTCAGTATCAACATAAATAAGAAAATGATTAGTATTTATTTGGAAGATTTTAAAAATATTTGGTCTAGGCATACTGAAGTCCATGTGTAGGTGAGAATATTAAAATTCATTCATAGACTCTATGACTTCAAAGTTTTGTATCTAACTTTTGATAATTTCTTCTTTCTTTGATCTACATATTTGATTGACACAAAAGTGTACATATTTATGGATTACAATGTTATGTTTTTATTCATATGTACTTTATTTAACAAATAAATTTATGTCATTTCTTTATTGTTGATTATATTAAAAGTGTTCTTTTCAAGCTACCTTGAGATATACAATGCACCATTGACTGCCTTCAACTTACTATGCAATCAATCACTGAAACTCATGCCTCCTATTGAACTGTAATATTGTATGTGTTGACTACTGTCATTATCGTTTTTGTTGTTGTTGTTGTTGTTTTACTTTATTGATATGTGTTGTGGTACATAATGATTTTTTTTCACCCTAAGGCATTGGTTCATATAAGTAAAACATTTCAATTCCTGTTTTTCCTTTCTCCTTCCATCCCCTATTTTCTGGTATCAGATTCATTTATTTATCTTACAAGATCCTATAAAGTTAATTATCATATACACAGATTGAAAACCAGACTAATTGGCCAAATAAGAGATAAAAAAGGAATGACCACTATATTAAGCCAGCTTAGACTTTCAGATACGCTGTCCCCACTGGGTTACAATACCTTTTCTTTTTCTTTTTCTTTTTTCCTATTATCTGTCTTTCATTTTATACATTTTGCATCTAGTAAGTTTTTCATATTAGAGAAAGTGTGATATTTAAGATTGTCTTTGCTTTTTGCTCTGATAACCACTATTCTAGTGTGAAGTTTTATGTGGTCACAGTTTTTAGATTTGACATATAATTGAGATCATGTGACATTTGGCTTTATGTGCCTTAATGTTATGTTCTCAAGATTCATCTTTGGTGTCTTATGTTGCAGAATTTCTTTCATTCTAAAGGTTACATAAAATTTTATTGAAGAGTTTACCACATTTCATCATTTATCTTCAATGTATTTCATATATAATTTATTTCCATATCTTGACTATTGTAAATGAAACTACAATGGATTTGGGAGTCCAAACAAAATTAAAAGAAACTAATGTGTATCTCAGCATGTGCTAAACATAAGACAAATACAAATTTTAAGTACACTGTGATACCACCTAACACTTGTTAGAATATTTATTGTCAAAAAGATGTGAGATAATTGTTGGATGGGGGAGGGGGAGATAGAATATTTGTACCATTTTGTTGAGAATGAAATGATGTGCTATGGAAAACAATAAAATGGACACATGATCTAGCGTTTTCACTTGGAGTTTATGCCTAAAAGAATTGAAACTGTGGTCTCAAAGAGATAGGTCTCCTGCTCTCTGTGCACCCTATTACTGGAGCTGTGTCCTGTCTCTTTAGATACTCATCACGACACAGAACAGAGAATTAGCTGTCCCTTTCTCTGTAACTTTTCTGTGTTTAAAATTTTCTGTTCTTCAGGAAGCAGGAAATTAGGAGTGCAAGAAAGAGGAAAAATGGCAGTGCTAAAGACAAAAATCTAGTTGCACTTCTCTCCCAAATTACCGGCTTCCAGATAGTTTATATTCTACTTCTATGAAGACAATTAACAGTCAGCTACAACAGTTACTAAGGTAAGGAGATTCATTCATAAAGCTGTTAAACAGAAGCAAATATTTTACTAAAAATTTACTTGTACTTCCCTTCCCTTCTGTTTCATTGTTTTATACATTACCCCAGTTGCAGCTATTCTATCAACACTTGCTCTTAAATCTCCCTTTGCATAAAGTAGATTTTCTGTATACTATATGAAAACTCAACAAATTAGTTGAGAAATTGAGGCAGGATTTCCCACTGCTAGGTCTGTCAGAATGAAAGTTTTGTTTTGCTTTGTTTTGTTTCTTTGTAAAACCTCTAAGACTCAACAGACTTATTACAACTGTCAGATGTCTATTAGACAAATTGGGCATAATGTAAATACATAGTCTCTCACCTTTGAAATTTTAACATTCAGAAGAAACATAAACCTCAAAAGCCACCAAAGGAAAGCAATTGTGAATTAGGGATGATGCCTTCCATTATAAAATAAAAGCATGTTTAGATGTGGAGCATTTTCTTATGGACTGCAAATGTAGTTAGAAAAAAAGATGACTGTACTTCCCAAATACGTAAAATTTTTGTATAAACCAAGTTTACGTATTTTTCATGATCTATCCCTTAGACTCATTGGGATTTGACAGAGAAGCGCTAGGATCATCTAGGAATGTCAAATTCTGAGAGCATATTAACTATTGGAGTTTAATAATAGGGAGCTAAAATTATCTGAAATACCCCAAAATTCCTAAAATCAGATTATTTTATGTTTCCATAGCACATTAAAAGTTTATATAATAATATAATATGTAGATAAGCACTATGAATTTTTTTGTGACAGAATTGCATTAAATATTTAGGGGAATTTTATGAAAATAATATAAAATGTTCATGATTATTATAAACAAATATTTTATTAGAAGATCATATATTAAGGTATATTTAAAATAAACTGCTTTATATAGTTATTTGGTAACAGAAAACTTTATAAAAGGAAAAATTATCACTCAATTAATGTCATTTTTTACTGATGTTGACTGAACTGTTATGATTTCATTCAAAATCATGTTCAAATTGAAAACTGTGGTATTTATTTCAAAAAGCTGATTTCTAGTTTTTAATAATAAAAAGTATTTTGTCTTATTTCCTCATCTTTATTTTGCCAATGAGATCTATATTGCTTTTCACTTTAGATTTTTCATCATTTTCTAATTTCATGTGTCAATATTCCATAGCAACATATATTCACTTAACATTAATTCTTCAAAAAGTCAATAATATACGGTGAATATCTAAACTCTGGAAAACCCTGTATCTCATTTCTGAGTATGTTTTCTGATGAAATGAATACATATATAGATATAATAACCTACATGTGGAAGTTTGTAATTTAGAGCAGTTCTATATTGAATTGTTTAAAATAAGGAGCAATATGAATACTCTTCAGTGGGAAAGTAGATGGACTGAGGCCTGTTTTTAAAAAGGAAAATGACCCATAAACAAAAAGGACTGGACTATTAACATATACAACCACTTGGCTTAATCTCAAACAGATTATTATATGTGGAAAAATGTCTGTCTCAAAAAGTTATATAATTTTATATCATTTTTTGTGAATGCCTTAAAAAACAATAAAGGTAGACTATAACCCAGTGATTTTCAATAGATAAGCTTTGGAAAATGTAAAACTGTTGAGGGACTGATTAGAGGTTTCTTTTGGTGATGCATTTAGCTATTCTTCATGTACTTGTAGTAAGCACAAATCTGTACATTTGGTAAAACTCATGGAATTGTTTAGGAAATGAAGTCAATTTCCCCCTGTAACTGAAATAATATAATTGCTGAGGGAAGCTCCTGTTTTACATAATGATCACCAATAATTAGCATGGTTACATACAATGAACTGTCACTACAACTAAATAAAAATGTTTCATTTTTGTGTGCAGTATGGAAGCATTTAAGACAAAATTTTTATTGCCTTGATCACACAGAGATGAGAAAGAATACCTAAAATCAATAGGTTGAACACTTCAAAAGAAAATATTTACTAAAATCAAGTTGTTTAATGAATAGCTATTTGAACTGAGTCTTGAAGCATTAGTTAACATTATCTGATTATGAGGAAATATCTTCCTAGGAGTACTCATCTCTATACACAAAATGAAGGACCAATGTTAATAATCTTAAATTTTTAAGAAAATAATGATAATATTATATGTTTTGATCTTATGGAAGGATGCAGAATCAGATAGAACTTAAGGGAGAAGAATCTACTTCAAAGAACAGCTTTCATAGGAAGATGAACATCCAGTACTCTTTAGAGTAGTAGGGAACTACCAAACATTCTTAATTTGAAGTGTATTCTCCACCTATTATCTAAAAAATTTCACTGAACTGAGCAATTTTCCTTCAAGATAATTTCCTGGAAGTGTTAAAAGTGTTAAGGAAATCATATTACTGCAGCACAATTCATAACAGCTAAATGTAGGAAACGGCCTATATGTCTATCAACAGATGGAAAAGAAAATGTGGTATGTCCATACAATGGAGTACTACTCTGCCATAAAGAAAGATAAACTTGAATCGTTTGTCAGAAAATAGATACACTTTGTGACTATAATATTAAGTGAAATTAATATCACATTGTTTCTCTTACATAAGAAACACAAAATACCTATAAATATAAACTAAAAGATAGATAACAGAAAATATGGAGTTAGATCTTCCTCAATTGGGAGGAGGATCAAGAGATGGTGGGAAGTTAGAGGGAGGAATAGAAAGAGAATGAAAAATGAAATGAAGATATGCTATGTACATGTACTCACATTACACATAATATTTGTACAATATATATTGCAATGGACTAATAATAATGTTTTGTAAGAAAGATAAATCGAGTCAAAACTTAGTTATGGTAGAGAATATCATATTTCCAACTTCTTTCAAAGTTCTACATGCTATTCTATCTAAATGTCTACATCCATCTGTAATGAAATCCATGCTGCCTTCTAAATTTAATTTCCTGTTTGTATTTGTATTGGTTGTCATTTTGTCTTGAAGAAATAAGAAGAAACATACAATTATCAATAACACATTAAAAAGAAAACATAAAAAGAAATTATTTTATATTATTGTTTATCTATTTAATAAAGATGTACTAATATGTACCTTACATGCAGCGAGATATTAGTAAATGAGCATTAAAACAAATAAAAGACAGACATGATATTTATGAAAGATTTCTGTCTCTGTCTCTCTCTGTGAGACATTTGAGATATAGATATTTGGTAATCTGTCTCTGAGAGAGAAACAGAGAAATAGAAAAAGTTAAGTATGTGATTATAGTGTATGATGGTTTTGTTTACAGCAAAATTTCTGCAAACAACAATTACTTCTAAAATAACAATATGCAATTTGTGTTAATTTCTTACTATTTTCTGAAACTTTTTATCATCTCTATCCTTTTGTTTTGTTTTTAAAATTAAAAAAATTCTGTAAAAATACAGAACAGGTTGCAAGTATAACCTACACATACTTTCCAGACTTAGAGGATAAGTAAGATTGATCTAACAGTACATCAAAGAAAAGTACTATAAGGTGTTAAGGTTTGCATCCATATGTCCCCCAAAGCCTCCTGCAGACATTGTGGGGCTTTTCAGATGCAGCTGGATCTACGATATGCGATGGTGGGAATTCAGGATGCTAACATTAAGAGTGTTATGCTGAAATTAAGGGTGCCTCAACTCGGGTGGAATATAAGATATAAAAATGGCCACCTGCTGCCACTGCTGCTTCCTTACTACATCACTGATTTGCCGCTTTCTTTCTTTTCTCCTTTCTAATGTCCCTCTGCCATGCCACCCTGCATTGGAACCAGCCAACTATGAACTGAAACTTGTATAAATTGTGAAACAAAAATATACCTTTCCTCCTTTAACTTATGGGTGCCAGGTGTTTTGTCTCAGCAATGTTCAAATTAACTAAGATACATGGCAAACAGAGGAAGCAGCCTGAGTTTTGGTTGTGCAGTAGATTCACAGAACTTCAAGCGATTCTGTGTACAATAAATGTATGTGGAGAGGTGTGGGTTGGGGAGAGAAAACTGGCCAAGATGGTTGGAGCTTATACTTCATGCCAGACAGAGAGACAAAGTCAGTGCTTTGATGTTCTGAAACATGACCAGCATCTTCTTTGGTAATTTAGTTTGCAAAGCCAGGTTAAAACAACAGCTCTCTAGTTATGGTAAAGGACATGACTATTAAAATTTTAGACCCATGTCTAACCACTTTTCTGACTGGTAAACCCTGAGATGCACCCTAGCCTACATCTCTTAATTTTTAGACAAATGCATGGTTCACATCTAAAACATTCCCCAAAGTCTCATGTGTGCGGGAAGTGATTGGATCATGAATGTGCTATAGTCTTCTGTGGGTTCATTCATTATGGGTTCGATAGTGGAATGCGCTGTTAGCAGACAAAATCAGGTTAGAGTCGTATCACTGAGAGTAATGCAGAAAGTGAATCCTTGTCCTTGTCTCTTTCCTTCTCTCTCTCTCTCCCTGGATGTAGTGTTGAGCACCTTTTCCTGGGCCATGGTCTTCTGCCATGCTGTGTCTGGTTAGAAATCAGCCGACCATGAAGTTAAAAGTGAGTAAAGTAAGTATCTCCTCCTTTAAATTTAGAGTGCTGGGTATTTTGTCCCAGTGATGAGAAAGTGGCTAACATGGCATATTAACTCTCTAGAAGAAAAATGGTAAAATCCTGTTTAAAATTTGAGCAGGAAGGATGCATAAATAAGGATTCATAGAGAGGGTGGACTCTGAAGACAAGCACCAAAAGTGGCTTTGTAAATAAATTAATCACAAATGTGCCCAGTTTTCACATTTGATGGGCATGTGGTTATAGCAAAATGAGGTATCTTCCATTTTCAGGTAAAGTACACCATGGCAATGTGTAAGGCATGGTCTCAAGTTTTCTAATGAGACTCTAAGAAAAGTAAGTCATTTTCCACCATAACATTCCCTTCTGAAACCTGGCCAAAAAAATCTGTGTGAATTTCTCACAACCAACAATCAATTCGGTAGCAGATGCTCCAGCAGACACCTCAGATTGTCCTGTAATTCAGGTCAATTTTCCTGCTAGGAAACAGAGCCTGATCCCAAAAATGAGGGCTCAGGCCCACAAGGCTTCTTCTCCCGTCAGAGGCCAGTCTGGGCACAGGTTGTCCTGCATAAGTCCGATAAACTGTCTAGACTAATTTAGCTGATGCAAGAAAGAAAGAATGACAAAATTTTGCTTTGTTTCCACACACACACACACGCGTGCACACACACACACGCACACACACACGCACACACACACACACATAAATAAATAAATAAATAAAACCCAAGGATTTCACACACATTGCACACACTGTTATTTTACCCCCTAGACTGTCACAGCACTTGTTCTGGAGACCCGTGTGGATATTTCATGTCTTTCATGTGGACAATATATTCTCGCAAATCAAAGATGATTTTTAAAAAGTAGTAAAGAGTAAAAGCAGGGAAAGTTCAATCATGTGTCCACACACATGTAGGTAGTTTTGGAAAGCACTCATTGCTAGAAAACTATACTGTATTTTTCGGGAGTAGAATGGGAAGGACATAAAGACAACTAAAGAGATGGATGCTTAGCTGGGCCTGGTAGTCCATACCTATACTCACAGTACTCTGGGATGCTGAGGTAGGGAAATCCCTAATTGGAGCCCAGCCTGGACAATTCAATGATTTAGTAAAACCTTGATTTTCTCATTGCTGAGACAAAACACCCAACACCCTAAGTTAAAGGAGGAAAGGTGCATTTAGCTCAGAGTTTATAGAGGTTTCAGTTCATAGTTAGCTGGCTCCAAAACAGGGTGGCATCACAGAGGAGAAACAGTTCATGGCAAAGCAGCCAACAGCGAGTGATAAAGTGATGACTTTAGCCCTCTTTCTGTCCCATATGTTTTATCCAGGTTACCCACCCTCATGGTTGATAGCACTCACAGCCAGAGTGGGACAACCTTAATACTATGCAAAACTATGAAAAACCAGTGAGTGAACTAATGTAGTAATCACACACCCTTGATTCCAGCATCACACACTCTTAGATCCAGTCACCTCTGAAAATCCCACCTGTGACCCCATCAATCTGGGGATAAACATTTGAATACAAGTCATAACACCCTATATTAAAATTTTTAAAAATTTAAAATAAGTGCTGGTAACAGTTTACCGCAAAGGCCTTGAGTCTAATCCTATCATTAAAAAAATTAACTAATGCTCACAAATTACGATTTTGCCAGCACTTTACAGTACTGGTCACATTCAGTGTAATCTCTAACTGCAACTAATAACAGCCTGTTCAGGTTTCACATCCTCCTGAGGACTTGGTTAATGACTTCTGAAAAGGAGCACAGCCAGGTGTCCAGTAGAGGAAGGTAAGACAAAGGGCATCTAATTAAGAAATTAATTCCTTTGTCTTGTCTTGTCCTGTCCTGTCCTGTCCTGTCCTGTCCTTTCCTTTTTGCATTGACCTTTTTAAGTGTAAATTTGGATGGAGATATCCCATTCATACCCTAACTGGGGTGTGCATTTCTTTGAGTCTCTTTGCAGCTGTTGGACATTCAGACTTCTGTGAGAGTGAGTTCTGCACACACCTTTTTTTTTTTTTTTCTGATTGAAGTCAGATTGACAGAGTGTCCAGAAAAAAACCTAACCTGCCTTCAGCTAGGTGATAAATAATTAAGATGTTAGGAGAGCTACAGAGACATTTAACCTGAGTCCATCAAATGTCAGTGGGCTTTCAGATTACAAGGCTCCAAAAGAATGTGCTTTTCTGATGACTTAGATTTAGGAGAGAATCAGTAGGAAGTAAACCAATCATACTCATCGTGTAGCTTAATGACAATGCAATGTGCTACTAAGTGGATGTAAATAAATGTATGTTATTAAAGCAAGGTTATGGATTCGAAGAAAGCAATAACCAAAATTTAAAACATTTATGATAATATTTAACAAGCTAATATTAAACAGACTTTTAAGCATTTCAAGCAACTTTAAGTGATAAATGGAATTAACCACAAAGAAACAGCAGTTTTAAAGAGTATCAATTCAATCAGTCTTTTTCTCATTTTGTAATGATTTATTTGTATTATTTTTCAAGATCCCGTAAACATAAGCATTTATCTCTGGTTTGATGTACTGAAATTCATTACTGAGTATTTTTTTCCAAATATCCTTGGAAATATTTATATGAATTACAGATTTATAGCAACATTATTTATAAATTAACTTTTAATCCTTTTTCCTTGTGTTCCCAAATCCTAATACGCATTCTAATTTCATCATCTAATTATTGTACTTCAGATAGTGGGGATAGGAAGAAGGTCTCTAAGTTGAAAGTTCGTAATCTGCACTTGGAAAGTTGAATTTGCTGCACAACACTGCTTCTACATGTGTGTCACATAAACAATTTTTAAAATTTACATGACCTTCTGATGTATTGACAGAATTCACTATTGTTGAATTTATTAGGGGTATTTTATTGTGAAAAGTATTATGCTAAAGAGACATTTTTGCTTTGAACTTATTCTGCAAGCAGAGAAAATGTTATTAAATGGTATTTTAAAATTTTAATCCCAGAAAAATAATATGTGTAGCATAATTTAACCATTTGAACCACGTTAAGTGTACAGGGCAGTGGCTGTAAGTACACCTATGTTGTTGTGGATTCATCCCATCATTCTTTTCCAGAATATATTGATCTTACACAGCTGAAATTGTGTAATCAGTAAACCAGTAAATCATTCCCCTTTCTCTGCAGCTCCCAACAACACCCATTCAACTTTCTTTCTTGATGTTTTCAACTCTAAATAACATACATATATGAGATAGGGCAGTATTTGTACATCTGTGACTGACTTGTTTTACTTGGTACAATGCCTTCAAGATTACTCTATGTTGTATAATATGTCAAAATTTCATTCATTTTAAGTGTTGAATAATGTTCTGTTGTATGTACACACCACATCTGGTTCTCCTGTTCATTCACTGATGGACATTTATGTTGTTTTCAACCATTTGGCTAATGTAAATAATGCTTCTGTGAACAGAGTGCACAGATATGGGTTCTTGTTTTCATTTTATATATTTGTTTGTTTTGAGTGTATGCCCAGAAATGGAATTGGTGACATTTTATGTTTAACTTTTTGAGAAACTGACATACCATTTTATGCAATCACTGACCCATTTTCCATTCTTACCAGAAATGTGCAGAATTGTAATTTCTCTACATCCTGGCCAACACATACTATTTTCTTTCCCTTGATAAAAATGTAAACTTATAATGATGTGAGGGGCCGGGGATTTAGTTCAGTGGCATAAGCGCCTGCCTGGCAAGTGTGAGGTTGTGAGTTCAATCCCCAGTACTGGAAAACAAAAAAAAAGTAAAACAGTAAGAAACTTATAATGCTGTGAGGGGTTATCTTACTGTGTTTTGACTTAGATTTCTGAAACAATTAATTACATAGAGGACTCTGTTATATGTTTATCAACTGTATGTTGATGTTTTTGAAAAAAAATGTGTATGTAAATTCTTTGAGCTTTTTTAAAAAAACAAACATTATTTTGCTGCTGTTAATGAGCATACTTATGTTCTTAGTTGGATTTTTAATTCTTTTTTTTTCCTATTTTAGTGTTTTTAATTCATGGCTTTAGTGTTTCTAAATTCATGACCGAAGTAGCAATAAATAAGGTTTTCCTGCATGTATTTTCATGAGTTGTATCATGAACTCTTTCAAAATGAATACACACAATTTACTAAATACACTGCCATGACATAGTTTGAGAGAAATTGAACAAGTATCTCTAGATCTAATCATAGAGCAATGAAACACAGCAAATGAACCAATCCAGTTATATCTTGTAATAACCATTTCCTCCAAAGACGATAAAAGACAGTTGGAACTTATTTGTTTTGTCTCATATAATAACAAAAAATGAAAAAGCAAGACATGATAAAATATTTATTTTCTCTTACAAATAATGGAGTTCAAGTTTTTCTGGTAAAATGCAAGTTAACAGATAGCAGAAGTCAAAGTCATAGAGCCTATTGCTTCTTTGACCTCTCCAATTATATTTTCATCTGAAAAGCAGTAGATCTAACACTACATTCATGCTTTCTCACTCATGCTAACTATGCTTTCTAGTTTTCTCTTTCAAGTAATGAGTTGCTGCTGCTCATGTACTCAGAGAAAGTCTCGGTGGACAGCTTTACTCTTTTGCATTCTCTCATGCTTCTTTATCAAATTCAAGTTTGAATTCTATCCCTTAAGTAGCTCACAAATGTATTAATTGCTTGCTTCAATTGCTCTTGATATTTTCATGTTCCAGGACATCTTGACTGAAATAGTGTAACAATTTTGTAACTCAATACTGATTACATTTTTGTCTCCCACTAACCTATTAACCATATCACAACTCATTCTAAAACACAACTTTGCTCTGTCTTCCTCTTGATATAGGAAAAATGATCCCAGACCTCCAAATGATATGGGGGAATGAATCTCTCAACCTACTATACGTCTGGCACGAGTTTGTGTTCTCTAAAATCGAAGAATGAATTTTAGGAACAATGGAGGGTAAGAGCAGGAGATATTTATTGAGAGAAAGAAAGCTTCTGTCTGAGGGACAGAAGGGGGCCCGAGTGGGTTGCCAAAGACTCTCTCATTTTTAGGTACTTTTATAGAGTAAAACCATGAGGTTAGACGGGTCCAAGGCGGGGAAAATGGGAACCTGCAAGGCAGGCATAAGGTGGGACATAACTACAGTTAACCAATAAGACTAATTGCTCAGGTAAAATTGATTAAATCAAGAACAAATGGGGAAGCCAGTCACGTAGTAAACGGGGATGCTTAACAGTAGTGACTCTTCCTGTAGGGGGTTGGGATGATGGCTCCTGACTTCCTCAGGGTGATAGAGAACTATTTAGAATACCAATTTTTAGGATATGAGTGTATTTGTTCTGTCTTTTGTCTTGATATCTGGCCCACAGCAGGAGGTGCCTGTCTCCTCAGAGGTTACCAGGTATCTGAACTTCTGCACTGGTTCCTTTGAGGGCCTAGCCCTGTCCGACTGCCTATAATATTTTTGTCTAACTCAGTTTTCCTGTAATACTCTTATTTAATACATTTTTATAAGGTTCTCCATGTCCCCAGAGTAAAATAAAAAAACTGAATTTTTATTGAAAGGCCAATTAGACCTCACTTTACAGATTTATCTCAGCATTCTCTTGTTTTTTCCCTTTACTTCTTCCCCTCACTCTTCAGCCTCGTGTAAATTCCTTCAGTGCATATTCTCAATTCTAGGGCTTTGTTCACATTGCCATTTGAACATGGAATGTATTTTATCTTTTTGAAGTTTGCAAGATTGATTTCTGATCAATATTTGGAACAATTCATCTTCATTGTCTTCCTGACCAAAGAGAATCATTGAGGGGTGACTGGATCTTTGGAGCATGATATTCATCAGTTGATTAAGCCATTGATATTCATAGCTGAATGTGTTATTCGGAGGAGGGGCCCCACTGGAGTAGGTGGGTCACTAGGTGTCCTTTAGAAGCTATGTCTCTCCAGGACTCATCTCTTAACTTCATGAAATGAGACACTTCGCTCCTCGTTGTCTTTCCTCCATGACATTACTTCCTTGAGGCAAGTTGACTATGAACTGAAACCTGTGAGACCGTGAGCCAAACAATTACATTCTTTAAATTGTAGATATGAAATTTGTCCCAGCACTTGGAAAGCTGATGATGCAGTTGCCAATTTAGAAGAAATTCCCAAGTTATCTTCTCTTGACACTCAAATCGGGATAAAACACCCCAACTCAATGTCTTCACCACCTTATGATTTCTCCTGAAGGAATTTATCACCCTGTGTTATTTTACTCTTTTAATTCATATGTACCTTTCCAGACCAAAATTCCAGGAAGGCAGGAAATAATCTGTTCTGCTTATAGCTTTATTAAATTCAGTACCCTAATGCTTGACACTATGGACTGAATTGTGCCCTTCACTCCTTTTGTTAACCTGGAAAATTAATAAATTAAAGATTTAATTACTGTTGCCTCAAAGGATATCTATATATGGATACAGAGTTTTGAAAATAAGTAGTCAAGGTCAAATGAATTTGTATATTTTTCTCTTAATTCAGCATGACTAGCATGTATGTAAGAAGAGGAACACGATAAGAGATGCAGTCGTATAGAGATAAGAACACAATAAGACACAGTTAGGAGGCAGCCATCTGCAAGTCAGGGAAACATGACTCAGGAGAGGTCAAAGTTGGACACCTGAATCTTAGAATTTCAGCATCTCAGACAACAGGAATAAATTTCTGTTTTCCAGTCACTCTGTTTGCAGTATTTTGTTATGGTAGCCCTACCAGACTGATACACTTAGTAGAGGTTGACAGTCAGTGAAAATGTCAGGAGTGAGTGAAATTAGAAGGCCATTAGAAGGAAAAATTGAATGGATTAATAATTAAACTAATCACATTATTTTACTAACACAAATTTTATACTTACTGAGGCATTTATTATGCTCTATAGCATTTCATCTGTAATAAGCTTGCAAGTTATCCTTGATTATCAACAATTTACAGATGAGGAAACTGAAACTGGGAATTTAAGTAAGTTCTCAGAATACCAAATGAATAGTGAAACTGAATTTTAAACATGGGTCGATAAATTCAGCACATTATAACCTTATGCTTCTTAAATAATCTTTTAATCAGGTTTGCTTTGTTTTGGCTTTTCTATAAATGAAACCAAAGAATTATTTCCTTTTAATGCATCAGTAGCATGCTTTTCTACAATCAGCGAACATTTAAGATTAAATATAATTTTGGTATATGATACAGGAAAATTACATAAATAATTCTTGAGAAATAAAACATACTCAGTGTTTGGTTCTCAATTGCTTGAATTGGAAAGGTAATAGTTATCTGATGAAGTTAGAGAATCAAGTTAAAAATGTCAGTTAATGAAGCATGTTTTGATGCACAGAAGTCATGTGATTAATATGTGAGAGTTTATTTAGTAACAAATTATCCTTGAAGTACACATGTAAACCTATCTGTAGTAGTATGACAAAGTTGAAAGTCCTTTGTACTTGGAAGCTATTTGTGTCATATCTCACCTGTAAGAAATTCAAATGGGTTGTTCTGGGTAATCAGCTCATCTCTGAATACTGCGTCAAATTGCTGTGGTAGAATTGGAAGGATTTACCTCATAAAAATCCCAGATACAATGGTATCACTGCTGTCTTTGCCATGAAAGAAGAAAGTTTTCTTTTATGGTATTATGACCCAGGACTTCTTTAAAATTCAGAAGAAATTGACTATGTAGATTATTAGAAAATAAGAATTGAGAGTACATATACACATATATCCCTGCATGATATTTATCTGTGCTATCTTTATGGCATTTAGACCACAAATATTTTTCTATATTTTCACCATGTTAGACATATGTCTGGACATGTATCTAATTAAAATGTGTGCAGTGATATGGATGACCCTGTCTAGAACTGTGAATGGCGGACCTCACCAAGCAGAATTCAGATAATTTTTATGTGTCCTTTTTCAGGAAATAAATACAGAATTACTATGGGATTTTTAAAAATTATTACAAAGCAGTAGACATGATTCACTCACCCACTCTAGAGAGAACCATTCTTAATTCTATTTTTTTAATTCTTAATTCTATATAATTTATCTCTTGCACAATTTCCTTTTACACATAAGTTTTAAATCTGATAATATTTTATATGTAATTATGTTCTATAATTTTGATCTGATGCATAAAATATACCTTTTTATGAAAGTTTTCTGACTATTACCCATAATTAACCACCCCATAGATATTGTTAAATTTCTGTTCACTTATAGTGCCATTTGGTGAATATTTTAATTGATTAGTGTTTCTAAATTAAAAACCCAGGAATATGTGTGGAGCTGTTTTATGGAAACTCTGTGACTCCAAAGAGAAGAATTTTAAATCACTGATGTAGATTATGCGCTATTTGTTCACAGGGAGTTTGTCTTATCACTAGAGCACAAAACTCTAGAAAAATGGTATCAACCAAGCTAGTGAATTAAGGAAAAATGAATAATGCATAAAATACCTTTTATAACAGTACTTTCTTTCTTGAGGTCATGTATAGACTGGGTTTGACTAGGCATACTAAGCTGTAAAAATTCAGTGGAAAATATTTACTTAGAACATTAATATGCAGTAACCCTGAGGCAATAGTAGTCACCATCAATAGTGTGCACTTACTAGGTTGTGAGCGAGCCTGTGGGTACAGAGCAGAACATCTAAACATTAACAACTGAAAGGGAGCCAACAATTTGATGCCTATGCTCTAGGATATCTGGCTTGATTTGATTTAGACTGAAAAAGGTATTTATAGTCCCATGTGTACCCATGGTCTGGTGTTAATTATCATCAAAGAGCGGCAACCATAAAGGGACTCT
>RJWM01018523.1:0-40793 GCA_004363535.1 Dasyprocta punctata
GTTGAATTTTTTTTTCATTTTTATATTATTTTCATTCATAGCAAAGAAAATAGACATTTTTGTAGCCAAGAACAAATGTGCCATGTAAAAATAAGTATGCATTTAAGGGTTTACAATTTTTAAACATCAGTGCTCAAGGTTAAATACATCAAGTTAATCAGTGTCAGTGGATACTTTATTGAAATGAAAAATTCTGCTCAAGTAGTCTCATTGACAGCAATTCTGTATCCAGTGACAGCTGGGGGACCAGCTGAAATGTATAGATAGGGTTCTATCCAGCAGCTCTGGGAGTCCCCATGTGTGACATTTCCATCATCCTATGAAAATAAGTAGCCTGCAGGATAGGAACAGGATCCTCTGGGGCTCCAGAAGGGTGGCCCCTACCCTCTAGGAACAGACTACAGTGTCACAGCTCAAGGCATGCTACCCACTGGTCTGAGCCTTCACATGTTAACCTATTTAAACCTCTACAATAAGTGCATGAGTGTAGACCTGTTTTAGAGGGGAGAAACTGAGGCACAGGGCAATGATATAGTTTGCCCAAGGTTATACAGAGTAAGCAGGAAAGCAGAGCGTCAGAGGCAGTCTGACTCCAGAGTCCTTCCTGGACTCCTGAGCTGCAGTACCTTGCAGGTACCTGTCTGCAGGTACAAGTTACACCTGCAAACAATCTTAACTGCAGATTGGGAAGCAAATATGTTTGTGAAGCTGGCCCACAGCTACTCAACAGCACACTTCTCTACCCACCTTCGCCAGGAGGGACTTAGTGAGTCCATTTGCTGACAGTCTCTAGATATCCCAGGGAGAGGCTCGACCTACACATTAGTTCTTGCATTCCTAGATGCTTGCATTCCTGCCTGGACCACACCCCTGCCACCCTGATAAAGTCACAGGACAGAGGGCTCTGTGTCTTAAGTTTGTTCTGTTCCATCTGTTCGGAAACTGCCTCTCCCCCGGCTCTGCCAGAGGCTTGCTGTGTACTGCAGCACAAGCCATTGTGTGCCTGAGCTGTTCTAACCTGCAAACTGGGGACAATGGTAATTACTCCCTCTGCCTTTCTATCTGGAAGGAAATTGAGGGAAGCTCTGATTATCATTTAAAGCAAACACATGTACTAAATGCCAAGCTATAATGTACTGAAGAATGTGTGACTTCAAAGATAGCACTGCTTCAGGGTGAAGAATATAAACTTGCCTATGAAGAGGCAAATATAATTTTCAGTTCAGTTAATGACTTGCTAGCTGGGTAGACAGTTTTACACATCACCGTGCCTAGCTGCTTTTGCTGGAAGTATCTACACTCACTGATGAGACCAGTGCAGTTAGGGAGCTGTGTGCTTGGACCACAGCAAAACTGGGCACTGCATCACCTGATACAAATTCCAGTCCTTCTATGGTTTGAGTTGTGACCAAAGTCTCCACATTCTGTGGCCTAGGTTATTGTCACTAACCTGCTAATACAAAGCACAGTCCATGAAAGTATATCAGGCATCTGTTGCGCATCGTTCCACCTAAACTCAGTTTCCACCTTAAGTCAAATTCATGGGCCTGGCCTGTGAGGTATGTGTTGCCCTGATCAATGAGGTTCAATAAAGCGAACCCGCTTGCCTCATGGGCTGCCTACATTGAACAAACAGCTGTTATTTTGTGTTTTCATCTTGGTGTTTGGCGTCTGCCCATCCTGCCTCCATGGGGATGTTATTCTGAAATAATGCATTTAGCACAATGTGGTGCCTGTCTGCACTGTGAAAGCTGAAGCAGGAAGGTGTCCCTGTCTCTCAGACACCTCCTTACCAGCTTGATTCCATAGGCAAGTGGTCAGGGATCCAGGCAGACTACTTGGACCTCCTGCTTGGTGCCATGAACGTGGAGCAGGTAACATAGAAATAAAGGATGCTGAGAACGATTTCTGGAAGCCACAGTGGCCCAGTGTGGCACCTTCTGGCAGGGAAGGTGTCTAGAGCTGGTGGGCTGCAGGAAGGGTGTGTCTGCTGGTCAGAGTGTCCAGGGATGGGATAGCAGGGCCCTTTACAGACCATTCTGTCTCCGCTGTGAGACTCCACTGAGCAAGCTGCCCCCTCCTATCTTCCTATAGCTCCCTTCTAGCTTTCTGTTAATTCTTTGACCTCCAAGCTTCACCAAGTAAGTTCTTTATTCTTCTATGAAATAGCCTGAATTGGATGTAGATACCATGTGACCTAATGCTTCCACCCTAGGTGCCAACCCCACAGAAATGTGCCTGTGCATTCATCAAAATAAATGTGCTACAGTGTTCATAGCTGCACTGTTCATAATTACCCTAACCCGGAATGTACCCAAATGTCCATGAGGATAGTCACTGGAGGAATACTATACAGCTGTGACAACAGTCTGCACATCTGTCACAATAGGGCACCCAGTGAGGTGAGGCAAGTAGGGACCCAAGTTACTCCCAAGGGGGCAGTAACCCAACAGAAAGCCTGGTACAGTTTCTAGAATGTTCCATTCCTTGATCCAGTTGCCTGGCATCTGATGTGTTCAGATCGTGACAATTCTCTCAGCTATATACTTTTGGTGTGGGTGCTCTTCTGTATGTTGTACTTCAATAAAAAATTGAGTTTTGTGGCTGCCAATCATGAATCCTACTGTTACTTTATTTTTTATTTTTTGGCATTCTGCTTGACTTTCGGCTCCTCTCAGATACCATCATTAACATGACATTGATCATAGCATTAGTGAAGCACTCAAAGAGCATGCTTGGCAGCACTTGGGATGATGAAGTACATATCATCCACAGCTCTCCGAATGGAGAACAGGCTGCAGGGGCCTCCAATGATAGGATATGGGAGTGCCGTGCTGTGGAATTTGGGGGGAACTTGAAGAACCCTGCTGAGATTTCACACTGGGTGACTGGGGTGACATCTGTGCCTTCCTGTCTTCTGGCCATCACTGGACAGGGTTCAGGCAGGTCACCCAAAGGGGAAATGGGGACCTAAACTCTCCCTACCCCATGGAGTAGGTTTGCTGACTCTTGTCGCAGAAAGCATTCCAGCACGTATCAGTAAGAGACACAGGCAGGTTTATTAGACAGAATAAGAGAAGTCCACATGCAGGGGCACAGGCACTCAATGATGAGGTGCGTTATGGGCTGGGGCTGGGGTGTTTTTGTGGTCTCGGGGTGTCCTCAAGATGGATGATGCAGGATGTGTACTCCTCGAGTTATTCATCATCTACCTGTTGTCTGTCAGACCAGCCATGAGTGGGCTAGGTTAAAATGCAAACCGTTTGCATGTGATTGAAGTCTAGAGATGTGGTATCCAGTTAGTAGAGCTGCTTCCTTGAGGATGGAAGTCTGGGATTTGTGGCCTAATCTTTAAGATTCTGCAGGAATAAGGAGACTGGAAGGAAAACAGGCCAAGGGGTGGAACAGGCATTGCAAGTTTGGATGACTGATTGTTGTCTTGATGCTGCAGTTTTCTCAAAGGCACAGTTAATAAATCACAAGTTTCTTGTCTCCTCTCTCCCTGTCTATTCCATCCACCCTTGGTCTGAGTGACACATGGGGCGGGAACAGCAGGTGGCACACAAGGCCTTCTGCTCTGTGCCCTGCCCAGGCTCGGTCTACGTCTACTCACAGTGTGCCCAGCTCTCAGGGCTCCTCTGCCACTCACAGCTCCACATGGCCCCTGTCATTCTCACGGCTCTGCCATGTCACATCATGGGGTGATCACAGAGTAGCTTCACACTGGGACCCTGAACACAAGTGCACAGGTCTGGCTTTGATTCTGAGCTCCAGCATCACTGAATGCCACCAGGAACCTGGTGGTAACCACCCTGCAAGGCAGTGTTGGGGGAGCAAAGCAAAGAGCACAGGGCCTTTGTTCTGGTGACTGCAAGTTTGAGACAACATAAGGATGACAACGGATGTTTTATCCTGAGATGAATATGGACAATACATTAGATAGGATCGATTTGCTCTTCTACCTGCTCTGCTCTTCAGGTGTTGAGAAGACACTAGATAAAGGCAGGTTTTTTGGTTTCTTTGTGGTACTGAGAATTGAGCCCAAAACCTTCACAGTGAGCTATATCCTAAACCTTTATTTTTATTTTCATTTTTTATTGCCAGGGTCTTGCTAAGTCACTAAGTTGCCCAGGGTGTGCTTGAAATTTCCATGCTCCTGCTTCAGCTTCACAGAGTGCTGGGATTACAGGTGTGTGCCACCACTCCCAGCCAGGGGCAGATTTTAGGGAGTGCCAGAAAGAAGCTCCCTGCCCCATCTCTGGGCCCCATTGCCCCTCCCCAGAACTTGGGCCCAGAGCAGCAGCGTAGAGGACCAGCTGGTATCTTCCCAGTTCTCCTGCTTCAAGAGGTTAGTTTGGATGGGCAGGAATGGTTCCCTCTGACCATAACCTAATGATTCTATTTGATTTCTAATCAAATACCTACACTTGAGTCTGCTGCAGCAAGTGTAATTTGCTAACCTGTAACACTTTCAAACCCATTTATGGGAATTAACCATATGCTGGTGTTATTCTGACTGCGTCCCTTCAAAGATGTCTTAGCGACCCAGAGTAGCTCCAAGGCTCTATGTGTTCTGGCCGCTACTTACTCTCCAGTGTGCCCCTTAACAGCATATGCTCACCCACACTACCATTATTCAAGCCTACCTCATTTGCCATCTTCCCTGCTGCCACAGGGCCTTTGCTTCTGCTGCATCCTTTGCCTCTCTGCCAGGTCCACTTATTTTTACAGGCCTTGACTCAAGTTGTTAGTAAGGCTTACCTGTCCTATGGCCTCTTTGACAAAAATAAGCCAATCTGTTTCTAGGCCTACACTGTGAAGTTTGTACTGGGGTTGTCATTTTACGTTTTTATTTGTGATTACCTAGTGAAGATCATCTACCCACTATGCTGCAATCACCAGGAGGAAAGATGCCCTGGTTCTGTTTACCACTGATTGCATCCCCAGCACTGCACATGTCACCTGGCCCATGACAGGTAAGTATTATCCTTTACCATTTGTTCCCAGTGTGAGGTAACAGCGTTCACATTAAGTAACTTGCCCAGTATCCAACAACTGCTAAATGCCTGTATTTGAATCCAAATCAGTCCAACGCCACCACTACCCTGCCTGTTGTCACATCTGGGGGTTTCAGAACCAGAAGGCACTCATCTCTTCCACCACCCAATCAAAAAGGAAAAAAATGCTACGAAACCAGGAAGCACATCATTGGCTTTGTAGCCTTGATGTGCTTTGTTACCACTTAAAAGCCATAAATCATCTGTGTGCTGTAACTGCACCTTCCTACTGTGTGGCTGGGCACTAGTTTAATTGTGGTAATTAAGGCTAAGGGAGGGCTGCCTCTAGGTAAGAAGTGAAAGAAATAGCTTGAAAAGGAAAGAAACTTCCTACCGGGCATCACAAAGGTAACGTTAGTGAGTTCTCCCGCCTAATGCCCATTGTATGGAGTGGAGGGGATTGAAGTGTTTCCTTGAAGTGAGAGACCTGTTATTTACTGCAACCAGCTGTGTGAACAAGTATTCATTCCCTGATTTTTTCTGCCGAAATCATTTGGTAAAGTTCGTATCATTTCCTTATAGCTTTTAACATTTTTTAAAATTATATTTTACTTCATTTTTGCTCTTAAGTTAAATTAGACTTCATTCAACTCAATTTTAAATATAAACCAATCCGTGGGGCAGAAAAAAGGAATCTATTGTCCCAGATTTCTAGCTGGTGCCTGATCTAATCATTGGTTACAGCCCTTTGTGGTGGCGCACATTTGTAATCCCAGGGAGGGGATTACATGGGTGGGGATGCACTGTGGGAGGCTGAAGCAGGATTGCAAATTCTCACCCAGCCTGGGCAATTTAGTGACTTAGGAAGACTATCTCAACAAAAAAAAAAAAAAAAAGAGAGAAAGAAAGAAAAAAAAAGGGAGGGTAGCTGAAGATATAGCTCAGTTGGAAGGCCCTGCATTCAATCCCCAGTACTAACACAGAAAGAGAGAGAGAGAGACAGAGAGACAGAGACACAGAGACAGAGAAAATATCGTTGGTTGCTTTGCTTAGTCTCAGTGCTTACTGATCTATGTGGAAGTGTACATTCTGCTTTAGTTATAATTACACAGAAAAAAAATCAGAAGGACATGATATACCCTGCTGGGTAGACAAATAATGATGGGGCAAGGAGGCACTTAGGAGACGGAAAAAACTAAGAGTGAGAGGGCCTGGGTTTCAGAGTGGAGAGAGAGTCGAGTTGAAATCCTGACCCTGTGTGCTCTAGCTTTAAGGTCACTGTTCAAAGGCTTCGCTTCCTCTTGTGGTACCATGGGGATAGTAACAGCTCATTCCTGGGGACTCTGGGGGACTCAGTGAAATCACCTAAGTGAGTTGTACTGCTAGAGACACCCTGTGCATGGTAAATAGGCATTTGCTATATTGACCCCCTTAACAGTGATTGTGCATTTGAAGATTCAGCATTTGAAACAAGACTGTGACACTTACCAAAGACGAACTGAAGGGAAGAGGGAAGGGGACACTTAGCAACCCATGGCCAGGGACCATCTCATCCTGCACAGGAATGCACCAAAGTTATACTTTTTATGCAGGAATACAACCTAGTAGGCAGGTTCTCCAGGAACTGTTCTGCAGATGAAGGGATTAAACCCACTGTGGAGACAGCAAGATAAGATGAGGCACCAGGAGGGCAAGTGGTTGCACTGACACACAAGCAATGACAGGCAACACTGGCACACAGGCAGTCTCGTGCCAGATCACGGCTCCTAACCACTTTGTAATGGCTGACACCAGGGTTCAAATGGAAAGAGTGAGTGCTGAACAGGAGCCTGGAGGTGTTTGGGGTGTCATGGAGCAAGATGCTGAAGCATCTGCAGGCTGGCAGCCATTGAGGGGCAGAGGACTTGGAAACAAGCACCCCGCAAAAACCTTCAAGTTCCTGGGACATCACCCCTGGACAGGGTCAGAGAGCCAGGCCTGAGGGTCATGATGGATCTGGAGTCACGTGATGAGTAGGGAGCCCTGGAATGCAGTAGAAAGGAGGGGTGGAGACCACAGCAGAAGCCCAGTCCCACAAACTGGCCACACAGTAGGCCAGAGAGCACCAGCCTGGGAACTTCAGGGCAGAGGCCTCATGAGGGGAACTGGAGGCCTCATGAGGGGAACTGGAGGTGGGCTGTGGTCAGAGCATAGCAGATCCTCAGCCAAAGTGACAGCCACTGCTTCCCAAATGGCCTCACTGGGAAGAATGGGGACAAAACTCTTCCCATGCGGCCATAGCTACTTGAGCATCGGTTGGTACGGGCTGTTGGGGACTCTGGAAACCCAGCTCCAGAGATCTGAGGAAACAGGAGAAGGAAAGTAGAGAAGCCCTTCTCCAGAGGGCAGGCTTGTGTCCTCTGGGGGTGTCCTGCACCTGAGGAGGAGGCAGCACCCATTCTTATTAATTATCCTGAGGCTTGTCACTGAAGTCAGACCTAACGGAAAGGTTTGCTGCAGCAAGGGAGCGAACTCCCAGAGGCTGACAGAGCATCATCTATCAACAGAGGCTACAGCGATCACCGAGCCCCACCTCCTCCACCCAGGATGCAGGTTACCAGGTCCTTCAAGCCCAAATCTTCAGTGTTGGTATTCTGTGTGCACCATCCAAGCACCTGTTACTTGTTGCTAAAGCATGTCAGCCTTTAAAGAGGTGAACTCCTAAGTATCATGATGACAGAGTTCTCCAGGATCAAGTCAGTCACCCCAGCTGCAGGGCTACGATGCCTGTGTGATCGATTGTGTGTTCGTGACACCTTCACTTCCTGCTGTTTGAATGCTTACTTGAGGCTACATATATTCCACTAATTTTGAATATATTTTTTAGAAAATAAAGCCCCACAAATGGGTAGAAAGTAAATGGACTCATCTAAGAGCACACTGAGCTTAAACTCTACCAGTATGTCTATTTAAATACATGTAACTGATTAATTCGTTTGTGATCACACTGAGTTATATATTTATGTTAGATACTATATTTTAGCACCCACACTGTATTACCAAGAGTTTATTTGCAGCTGGGCGTGGTGGCACACGCCTTTAATCCCAGCACTCGGGAGGCTGAGGTAGGAGGAGCGTTGTTAGTTCGAGGCCGGCTTGGGCTATGTGAGCACAAGGTCAACCTGAACTACATAGTGCAACCCTGTCTCAAATAACTAGGGCTGGGAATTTGGCTCAGTGGCTTAAGTGCCTGACACCAAAAAAAACAAAACAAACAAACAAACAAAAAAAGTTTATTTGCCCAGCAAAGTCTTTATTAACTTGCATATAATTAATGTGATTTTTTGGCCCATGTTTTACTTCAAAACAGCTATTTACATTTTTTAGAACATACTTGTTCCCTGAATCACCAAATGCTGTTATAAACTATCTTTACAGTCTTAGCCTTAATTGAGAGAGGAAAAATAGGAATTTCAAAGAAGAATTTCTCTCTAAACATCCAGTCAGATAAAATGTGTACAACAAAGGTAATTGGTCCTAGATTTATAATAATTCTAATTTTATAATCTGTGTCATCATTGTCTACCTCAAACAATATTAAAACCACACATTTCCTATCAATTTTGAGCTGACAGTTTTAAGACCCTAATCAGCTAAGTGATCTTAAAAATTTTTATTATGAATGCACATGATAGATCTGGCTAATCTTGTGTTTGAAGTTGTGGCAGAAAAGGGCACAGGAAGCAGGAAAGCACTGGATAGTGGAAAATGAGAGAGGGGAACCAAGAGCAGCCCATGGCTCCTAGGTCCTCACCATGCACAGTGAAACGTGTTTCACTTGGCTCTCGCGGAATTCCCTGTGAGGCACACACTGTAACTGATACCATTTTACAGATGAGGAACTGAGCTGTAATGTGCTGGTAGATGGTAATAATCGGATTTGGAAAGGGGACAGGCGCAGAGCTGCAGCACTTGCCAATCATGGAGAAAATGCTCCTACCAAGGCCATCTCAAAATGCCAACATCGAGCCATGCATGGTGGTGCACGCCTGTAATTCCAACACTCGGAAGGCTGAGACAGGAGGATCACTGCCTGTTCAAAGCCAGCATGGGCTACACAGTGAGTTCATGGCCAGCCTGAACTACATAGCGAGACCCTGTCTCAAAAAAAAAAAAAAAAAAAAAAGAAGTCAAGATGCCGACATCACCAGGCTATAAAGTCTCAAAAATTCAACAGCCTGCTGTGGTTAGCCAGTTAAGTCACTGGTTTGAGTTCCTAGTCACAGCATTAGTAAATGGAGGAGCAGGAATCTGAACCCTCGGAATCTGACTTCAAAGCCCTCTCTCTCAACCACAGTGACACTACTTTGTAGGAAAAATGATAAGAGGAAAGTGAGTAGCAGGGGACAGGAGCATTCTTCTGACTGCCTAAGCAAGAGGAGAAGAGTAGTTTGCATCAAGTTTGGACTGACGGCTCGGCCTGGATACTTCAGCAAGAAAGGGAAGGTAGGTGTGTTACTGCGTGTGTGTAATCCCAGCTACTCTGGAAACTGAGGCAGGAGGATCACAAATTCTAGTCTGGCCTGGACAAATGAGTGAGACCCTGTCTCAAAATTAAAATAACAAGGGCTGAAGATTAACTCAGTGGTAGAGCACTCCTGAATTCAATCCTCGGTACCACACTGTCTTAGTTACTTTTTACTCGTTGCCGAGACAGAATACCTGACGCCCAAAATTAGGGAAGAAAAGGTTTATTTCTTACAGTTTCTCAGGAGTTTCAGTCCATACTTAGTTGGTTCCAAGGCAGTATGGCATGGCAGGGCTGCCGTTCATGGTGGCTGCAAGGTGCAAGGTGCACTGGCGAGAGAGAGAGGGCGCATGTGAGACAGGGCAGAAGTGAGCAAGAAGAAGACCCGCCTCCTTTACACTGTATCTCAGCTCCACCCCTGGGTGGGTGCAGCAGTCACATCACCAATCCCAGTGCTAGACCACAAACTGATCACAAGAGCCAGACTCAGCCCCATCAAAAGTATATGAGGACTTGGGGGTACATAGTATATCACCCAATACACACACATACAAAAAAAAAAGTATAAAGACACAGTACAGGACACACCCCAAATTCACTATAGTGGAAGACCCTGAGGGAGAGAGAGGGAATAGACAGGTGATGGGGAACAAAGAAGACTCTACTATATCTGCAGGGTTTTACTGTACTTATCTTAACAACTATGACAAAGTTAGAGGTCTCCTGGAACAGGGACTTTTACTTATACCCAAGCCCTGAGTACTGTGAGGGGTCCTACATTTGGGGAGCTTTGTCTGTTCTGCATACTTCCGTACCATGTTCTGTGCCCATCCCCCATGTGCAGCCTAACCACAGTGGACACTATTTCTGTCCTTTCTCCAACTGGAGTTCAGGGCCTGCCTCAATGTATGTGCCCAGAAGGGACATCAGAACCTTTTGTTGAATTAAATTGAAAAGCAGCATATTTTTAGCAGGGAATGGTGATATATGCCTATGATTCCAGCACTCTAAGAGGCTGAGGCAGGAGGCTCACAAATTCAAGCCCAGGCTGGGCAACTTAGCGATTTAGCAAGACTGCCTCAAAATAAAACATAAAAAAGTCTAAAGGTATAGCTCAGCGTGAAGGCCCAGGTTAAATATTTTAGTAAAATGTTTAACCAGTTATAAAGTCACAATAGGATGGTGTGGAGAGATGTGACCCTCTACAGGGCTATATGAGAAGAGCTATATGCTCAGGGTCTGCAATAGGTTAATCACCAAGGCAAGGGCAGAGTGGGAGTTCAAAAGAAGGAAAATGTCTTAACAGAATGAATTTCCAGCCACACTGAGGACTAAAGACGAAAACTGTTGAGGTGCAGTGAAGTCAATTCTGAGCCACAAATGCATAATCATGCCAAGGCTGTATGGTAAGTTGAGGCAAAAGTTACCTGGATCCCTTCTGAGGTCACAAATTCACCACCCCCTTGCATCCTAGCCTGTGACTTGCCACTATTCATATCTCTCCCTCTTCTCTGAAAGACCTTTTGGGACACTGATCCTCTGCTTCTCCCCACATGAATGTCCCTTTTCCTCATTGCTCTCCCTAGTCAAGTGCCTGGCAATAGCTTGGGGCCCCTCGCACCAACTGGAGCTCACATTCACAGCACTGTCTGGGTCCCTATTGGGGTCAGCAAGGCTGGAAGCCTTGGGAGAACACGCAACATGTCTCTAGTAGGACTTGGCGCTCAGGCCCAGTCTGACTTCATGATCTCACCTCTCCTGCTGAGACTTGCTCAGTCTTCCCACATCTCATGGGTTCCACAGCTCCAGGTTTCCCGTGACCCCTACCTTGCTGAGTGCATTGTCTTGTGTTGATTGAGTCCCCTCCCCACAGGTCCCTGCTGTGACTCCTCTAGAAATGTGTCTATCGCCTGGCAGACAGTGCAGACAGTGTCTGTGGGACCAAAATGAAGAGAGGCAGGCCCAGGACGTGGCCTGTTTTCTTGTGAGCCCCTCCACTTTCCTGTTTGCCTTTTGAGAACCGAATCCACTCCCAAGCAGCAGCCCCACAAATATACCAGGTGTGAGCCCACCACTCCTGACGGCAGCTACAGGGACACCCAAGCCCGGCAGGAAAGGTGGCCCTTTCCCTCCTGCTGGACACGCCTCTTCTCCCCAAAGTGGCCATGTCCACATCTCCAGAAGCTCATGTCTTCCCTCAAATCACATCAGAGCTCCTCCTGCCCAAACCCAGGGATCAAGGAGAACTTAAAATCTGTGTGTCCAGCTGGGCATGGTGGCGCACGCCTTTAATCCCAACACTCGGGAGGCTGAGGTAGGTGGAGCGTTGCAGGTTCGAGGCTGGCTTGGGCTACAACGCGAGCGCAAGGCCAGCCTGAACTACATAGTGTGACCCTGCCTCAAAAGGGCTGGGAGTTTGACTCAGTGGCTTAAGCGCCTGTCTGGCAAGCGTGAGGTTTTGAGTTCAATCCCCAGTGCTGTTAAAAAAAAAAAAAATCTATGTCCACTCACTGGCAGTTCACTGGTCCTCATGAAGCAGAAGATCCCTCCACCTGTTTGTACCCATTAGGCGATGCACAGGTTATAGCAGAGAACTCAGTTCCCTGTCATCACTCATCTTGCCTGACAGTGCACAGGGCACTGTACTGTGTCGACCCTCGCTGGCCTCTCTGTTCCAAGATTCGCGAATGTGAAATGGCAAATCCTTCAACCCACCCTGTCCATTCCAACACACACCTCCCTCCTGCTTCCCAGCTCCTCATTTTATTAGGTTGAACTGGACAGGGCACAGGGCCCTGACTGTCACATCCAGCGACTATGTCTGCTTCCCAGAGAGACCACATGTTGCTCCCAGCCCTCACCCCCATCTCTGTGCCCTTTGCCATGTGACTTTGCAGTTCCTTTTGCTGCAGGTGGCTCTTATTTCATTGAACCACCGGCTGTTTTTCAAGGCCTGTGGGTAGAAGTGATGTCACCCAGCTCAGAGTCTGGGCTGGGACAGATCTCAGGTGGTTTTTTTTTTTTTTTTTAACCTCAACCTTCCTCTCCTTCTGCCTTTGCCAGAGGAAGGATGTGACCTGGGCAACAACTGTTCCTTCTGTACCAAACACATGAGCAGGAATGAAAACTGAGTTTTGACTCCAAGTCTAGGTGTGATTTTGTGCTGCAATAGCTGATAGATCCACCCTTTACCTCTTCATTCCTTTAACCTCATAGAGGAGACTAACATTTTCTAAGCAGCTGCTAGTGTCAAGTACTTCCATATATAGTATTGGATTTATTTATTTTTAAAATCTTATGAGGCTGTCATTGTTTTTCACATTCTACATGCAAGGAAACTGAGGTTCAAAGGAGTTAAGTAGTTTATCCAAAGTCATAGTTTTAGTAAGTGTCAAAGTCAGGATTCCAAACGAAATCTTTTTATGTCATGTGAAGTCTTGTTTCCACTTATTCAGATCAGATGAGGTCGTTGGGGTATTCCATTGCATCACCTCAGAAGATCATTATAGGGTTTTGTTCCCCAACATCAGTTCATCAGGGAAAAGATACTTAACTTACTGTATATAAACCAAAAGAAAAACTGTTTAATAGAGTGAAGAGTGAAATCTGGCCCTGATCTCAGAAAGGAAACTAATCCTAATATTTTTACCAACATGTATAATGAACCCTATGCATAATTAGCTACTTGGAATTGCCCTTTTATCTTTTAAGATCAAAATATCATCCTATCCTCTGACTCAGAATGGCTCTAAGATATTCTTGCTGAATTAATGTAACATCATTTTGAAAATCTAATGCCAACCTCTCTGCCAGCATTTGAAATTAATTTTCTCTGCAATTCAGAGTGAGGTTTCTCTGCACATATTAGTCCAAAAGCTTTGAAGTATTTTTAATGATGCATCTTGGGCAAATATAAAAATAATGCTGATTTTAGACCTAAACAAAAGATAAGTATATGGGCAAAACTTATTTTACTTTTTCTTTCATCTCCTAAAGCCAAGATTTCTAACACATCTCAAGGTCCAGAATGAACAAGGAGGAAGAAGATAAAGAAAATCAGAGGAGTGGAAGAGATATAACCCCAAATCACTCTAAGAAGATTAAATTATAGGACTCTCTGATTTAGGAAATGTGTGGTTGTGAAGAATGAGAAATGTCTCATGTTGTAGATAAGATAGTTAAAAGGAGTATTAAGAAACAGTCCTTTTAGAAAGTCTTCAAACAAGCAAAAGTAGCAAAGTCTGCAAACTCTCCTAGGAAGAGTTTAGTGTGTACTTAGAGTTGGACTGTGGTATGTAAAGCCAATTAAGAACAAATGAGAAAATGAAAGAGTCCAAATGTTAGATTTAATATCTTGCACTTTAGGACAATTTATTTCTTTTGCACGCGCACGTGTGTGTGTGTATGTGTGTGTGTGTGTCAGTGGGGATCAAAACCATGGGTGCTCTATCACTGATCTACACCCCCAGTCCTTTAAAACAAAATATTTTTTAAATTTTGAGACAAGCTCTCACTAGATTGCTCAGGTTGGGTTCAATCTTATAGTACTCCTGCTTCAAACTCCCAAGTAGTTAGGATTATAGGAATATGCCACTGCACCTAGTGTCTTATTTTTTTAAGTTTTTACTATCATCATCACCATCACCATCATCATCATCATCACCATCACCACCACCACCACCACCATCATCATCATCAACAACACTGTGGAGCCCCACTGCCTATTACAACATGGAAAGTCACTTTTAACTATATCAGAGAGCAGATTACTTCAGTGTGTTGACAGTTGCCAAGTATTTTGCATCCCAGAGTGTATTACTCAGGTTTCCCATTGCTGGGACCCTGACACCCACAATTTAAAATAAGAGAGGTTTAATTTGGTTTGTAATTTGGGGGTTTCAGTCCATGGTTAGCTGGGTCCAAGACAGATATGCTATGGTAAAAGGACCTGGCAAGAAAGGCTGTTCTTTATGTGCCTCCCCAACTAGAATTGAAATTCTATAAAGAATTTTGTTCTCATTTATAGCTTTAGTGATGCCAGGCATACATGATACATAATAAACATTTGTTGAAAAGAATGAATGACTACTATCCAAGCTGGAAAACTTTTTGCTTTCATAATGTAATCAGTGTCCGATTTTTTTCACATCCAGTGATCTTAACATCCCAGCATTCATCTCCCACCAGCCTTCCTCCCCATACGTCTATATTTCTCAAACTCATTGCACACTCTAGCCAATGAAGTGTACAAGGATTGAGAAGTCAACCATCTGATGAACACATGTATCTGTGACATTGGCAGAGAGCCAGAAAAACTACCTGGTAGTGATATGGGCATTTCAGGGAGTGTTATAGAGACAATGGATACTTCTGGCTTGTCAAGTCTATCAGTGACTCTAATAGAATTTAGATTCCATAAACTCTAAGCTGGCCAAAGCTTGTCAGCACCTGTGATCACTATAATGAAACAGGACACAATGTGAGGAAGACCTCTCCAGAACTGAGACCAACTGCATATTTGCAACAGTTGAGATTGTAGATTGCTTTTAGTGTTTCCTTTTCATTGATGAGGAGAAAAAGTGGAAGCAAAAGAAGTAACAGGGCCAATATAGTTCATTAATTGCAAAAATCCAGAGGACTGAAAAAGTCTGAATTCTGGGACTATTCCGAACATTACAAAGTATCACATTTGTCCTCAAATTAGAAGAACTCCCTATGTCAAGCAGTACCTAGATAATTGGGATCTGAGATGCAAAGTTGAAGAATTACTAAATCAAGGTATGTCCAAGACTTTTACGATTTTTGTTTTGCTTAAAAATAATGGTTAAAATTAAGTTATTTTCCTTAATCTTTATGATATATTTTCCAAGAGTAAAGGTGGCATAAGCACAATTGGTCAGTCTTCATACTCATTTTGGGAAGGAAATTAACATTTATGCAGTTTACCCTAATGTTTCCTCTTTTAATATTCAAAACAACCCACCGAAGTGTGCTTCTTGACTTTCCTTTCACAGATTAGGACTCTGAGATCTAAGGAGGGAAAGCATTTTTCTTGCTGGAAGAAATAAGGCAAACTTGGGTTTTGAGTTCAGGTATGTCTAATGTTGCTGCAGAGAATATTTTGTTTGTTTTTTTTTTTTTCCTCTTGAAACGTGTTCTAAATTTTAAGTCTTATGAAATTAGTTTCTGCCCAAAATTGCCTGAATAGTGTGTGCTCTTTTACTTCACTATTCTGAACTTCTAAAATGTTTTATCTTTGAATAGTCCTACCTTTGATAACCAAGAAATTTATAACCATGTGTAGTAGTTTTTAAAAAATATAATCTTCATAACAAGTTCCTCCAAAGTCTATTGAATCTTGACTTGACTGAAAATGTATACATATGAATGAGAAATGTGTGCACATCACATAGTGCATGTGTTGAAACTGCAATGGTAAAATTATTAGAAATTATTCTGTATTAGGAGGAGAACAGAATTACATCTTTTTAAAGGGGAAATGGCTCTCAAAATACAGCATATTTTATAATTACTAAAGAATTACTCTGAGTAGCGGAGGACATAGTCCTTTTCATTAAAATGTACAGTATGAATTTTCCCAAGGTAAAACCTAAGTTGAATTCTCCTCTTTTGAGAGTATTCCTGTGGCTTACCTTTACCGATCTTAGTTGCCATCCATTTCTCCAAACAAACAAACAACAACAACAACAAAAACCACCCAGGAAAAAGAGGCAAGTTTTTTACTGCCACCTACTGTCAGAAATAGCTGCTTAAGTATGCATCTTGAGATCGTAAGGCTAAGTGAAATAAACCATACGCAGAGGTTAAATATCACATGGTTTCTCTTTTATGAGAAACCCAAAATACAAATAATTTTTGTGGGGGATACCGGGGATCAAACTCACATCCTTGTGCTTACCAGGTAAGTGCCTGAGCAACCGAGCTAAATCCCTGGCCATAATTTAAAGAACAAAATAAAAGACATGATAAGAACCATCGAGGTAAACTTTGCAGAGATGGGAAAGGAATCTGGGGATAAAGGAAGAAAGGAAGGTTGGGAGGGGAAGGGGAAGTAGAAATAATCAAGATGTGATAGATATATGCACCAATTCCCCAAGATGAATACAACTACTATGTGTCACAAGCTTAAGAAACTTTAAAGGAATGACTTGCATAGGAAACTTAAGGCATAGACAGGGTGACCAACAGGGTATCTGGGTTTGCAGAAAATCTTGGCATACCCATCTAGGTTTGCATTTGTCCAACTCCCTTTCTCAAAATCTTGATTTAGATGATGATTATATGGTAGTCACTGGCTCTTTTCATACATCATCTTACATGCCCCAATCAGGCTGGCTGTCTCCCCTAAATACATACCCTGCTTGGATCTGAGCCTCCTCTAGCTTCCTTTCTTTCCCTTCCCTAACTTCATGAGGGACCATCTCCAAATAGTAAATAACAGGTACTATTTTCATATCATTACTTCTTATTCACTCCTCAGCTCCAAGTACTGTCCTTTATGCCCTAACTACCACACCATCCAATCTGTAGATGCATCTCTGTCTTCTTCCTGCTTCATATGCTGACAGCCGGCACACACTTCTTGCTCTCTCACCCCCACCATGGTTCTTATTGTCTGACACCTCCTCCTATCCTCTTCCTATATTCTAGCTTTGCCTCAACGTCCTTTATCAATTCTTCTCCCTCTGCTTGTACCTAAGCATTGGCATCTTTGTTCCTCTTTGCTCTGCAGACTATTCCTGGGCAACCTCAGCCCATGAGTTCTACTACAATCAACTTGTTAAGGATTCCCAAGTTCATTCACTCATTCATTCATTTAGTCATTTAACAAATCTTTAGGAAACACCTACAAAGTTTCAACCCCTGTTCCAGGTTCTGGGGTACATCAGTGAACAAAATAGAGGGGGAAAGTTTCTGCCCGTGCAGACAGTAATTGATAAACTATAAACTAAATAAGTAAATTGGACAGTATGTTGAAGATTAATAAGTGATCTAGGATAGAATAGGATAATAGAGGTTGGAAGTGGCAAAAGGAAGGTTTTAAATCGGCAGGACAGAAAAGGCCTCATTGCAAAGGTGACACTTCAGCTGACTTGGGGGAGAGGAAGTGAGTTATGAAACTACCTGGAAGAAGAGTATTAAGAACAAAGGGCAAAGCCCTGAGGCAACCAGCTACCTGTCTGCTCATGAGAAGGTGAAGAGGGCAGGGTGGCCTGGGGCAAAGCGAATGAGGAAAAGGTTAGAGGGGCACAGGGCTCCACACAAGAGTCTGGAAGACCTGGTCATGACTGGGTGTCAGAGAGAGCTGGGGCATCTTGGTTGAGTTTTAGGTTGAGAACTATCATGTCTTCTTTACGTTTTATCAGACTCACTGTCTGAAGTTAGGTTTCCTGAAAAAGAGACTCTGGAACAGGAGGTTGACCAGACACCGATCCTGAAAGGACTCCAGGAGACTGAGAGGGGCCCAAACCAGCCAGAGGAAGAGGTTGGACTGCACAGCGGCAGCAACAGAGGCCATGGGGCGGCCTTTCAGAGTTATTTCAAATTTTATACCCCCAGTTTAGTCACTGGTTGCAGGATGCCTTAGGGAAGAGGACAATATCCTGGGGCAAAGCAGCAACCTTCAGCCAGAGGCAAGTCCCAGGGAGAGGCTAAGAGCACTCTCCATAGCCTGTCATATGACTGCCAAGCCCTGGGCCTGTATCTTCTGCTTGGTTCTTGCTACTGCAGCTGGTCTCAGTACATACGAGATGCCACTGGTAGATTCTTCTCACCTGTGAGTGAACCGGCTAAAACGTAGGTCAGATCGTATCATCCCTCTGCTGGAAACCCACCAAATGACTAGTCCTCATTCCATTCCAAGTAAGCCAAAATTACCCCTTCTATCACATCCTGCCCAAGCCGGGCATGGTGGCACACGCCTGTAACCCCAGCACTCTGGAGGCAGAGACAGGAGGATTGCAGTGATTTTGAGGCCAGTGTTGACTACATAGTGAGCTCAAGGCCAGCCTGAACTACATAGCAAGATCCTGTCTCAAAGATAAATTAATTAATTAATTTAAAAAATCCTGCCTGGACTATATCTCTGGCCCCACTCCTACTATTCTTCTCACCACCCCCTCAGATCCTGTCACACAGCCTCCTATTCCTCAGACACAGTTTTTTGTGGGCAACTGAGCAGTGTCTATTTTCCTGCTTTTCTCTGAGAAGCCCTGAGCCAGCAGTGTAATCAAAACGTAAGAGTCAAGACGCTTCAGACTGAGATGTTAAGGATTCCATCTGCTAGTGTGAAAGGCTGCCTCTGCAAAGATTAGCTGATAGTCACATCACAAGCACTTGAAAGAATTCAAAGATTGGCTAAAAAAGAACAGGTAATCTTTTAAATAATGCATATTGCTAGGGCAGTATGTACTGGAGGCAAAGAATGTCTGAATGGTTTTCAAGGTTCCCAAGCCATTAACCAAAAAAAAAAAAAAAAAAAAGTGAAATTTAATATGTAAATGACCAGGCAAGATGGTTTCCTTGAGGGAGAAAGTGACTGACTGAGGGGGCTAAGTGCTACAGAGAAACATCAAGATAAAACAAAATTAGAATTTGCTAGGGGTGCGGCTCAGTGGCAGAGCCCTTGCCTGCCATTATTCTTGTCTGGGCTCTACCCACAGCACAGAGAAAAAAATATTAGAAGAATTTTTAAATTTTTCTACAGAATTACATTTAGAAAACCCTATATATAACAGTGATATTGAACTTTTTAGAGCTTTCAGTGGTAACAAACAGCCCGGCAGCATGTCTGCCACTGGTTTGCCAGCAATGTTATATGCTGCACATGGTAAACTCTTTAAGGGGTTATTCAGGGGCAATTTTGGCTTAATTGATTGATGACAGAATTGGGCTCTACTCTGAAGCAAATGAATCAGTGACAATGACTCTCCTATGTAACAATGGGGCAGGCTTTTGTGACAGTAAGGGGATAGGGACCTAAGGCAAGAGTTGGTCTGTAGGCAAATTCTACTGGTGGATTCTAGAATAACTTGATTTTTTTTTTTTTTTTTGGTGGTGCTGGGGAATGAATCCAAGACCTTGTACATGCAAGGCAGGAACTCTACCACTGGGCCACATTTCCAGCCCTGTAGAAGAAATTGATTTTATATCTAATTTTAAATTTTCCTTTATGTGTTTTATTAAGCTAAATCCTTCATGACATTTGTTATACATGTCAGCCATGCCTTAGCTGTGATTTGGGGATAAAAGGAAGTACTATGAGATATAGTCTAGTATGCAGTGAATATTTAAATTTTAAAATATTTATTACAATAAAAGGCACATTGCCACTAATCCCCTTCAAAATACTCCTTGTTTCACATACACTTATCCTGTTCTTTCCATTTCCTGAAGCAGTTCCTGAAGTCTTCTTTCATGAGGGTCTTTAGTTGCATGCACTATTGCGGCTGCCTCACTGTTGAGAATGGATTAAAAATGCTGACCTTGCCGGGTGTGGTGGCACACAGCTGTAATCCCAGCACTTGGGAGGCTGCAACAGGATTGTTGCCAGTTCGAAGCCAGCCTGGTCTACATAGTGAGATCAAAACCAACTTGAACTGCATAGTGAGACCCTGTCTCAGAAAGACCAAAAAAAAAAAAAAAAAAGCTGACCTTTCATGGTCATTTTGGCTTTCAGAAGGCGCTAGAAGTCACACAGTTCCAAATTTGGTGAGTAAAATGGTTGAGGATATACTGTAATGTTTTTATTTGACAGAAATTACTATAAATATTTTGAATCAATTCAGGACATGCAAGAAGAGAAACTACACCTTCTTGTGTGAAGCAGGCTTCGCTATGCTGATCAGTAAGAGCTCCAACCAGAAGAGAAACCAAGCTTCCCCATGAAGCAAGCTCCGCCATGCTATCAGAAACAGCCTGAGAGAGAAGAGAAACCATGCCTTCCTGTGAGTCAGCTGGTGGGCAGGCTGAAAAACCAGAAGAGCACCCCCACACACACTGATTTGGAGGACAGGGTGAGATGATAGCAACTGAGGGGAAGGGGAACCAAACTTCTTGTTTGGTTGACTCTACAGGCCTGGGGTTGGTGGTCTGGGCATCTACCTGAAGGATGGCAGTGTGTGCTGTGTCAACTGTGGGAGATTTCCTCCTGTCTTATTTTTGAAATCCAGTGTTTTGTTCCATTTTACTGTTTTGTTTCATCCCTGTGTCTAGTAACCTGAGCACCTATTTTGAAGATAACAATGTGCAGTATGGTTCTGTTTTGTTCTGATTTGTTGTTTTGTTTTATTTGATGTTATATTTTGATTGGTTTTTTTTTGTTGTTTTGTTTTGTTTTTCAGCACCAGGGATCGAACTCACAGCCTCACACCTGCCAGACAGGAGCTTAAGCCACTGAGCCAAACTCCCGGCCCTGGTTTTTTGAGGCAGGGTCACACTACATAGCTCAGGCTGGCCTTGCGCTCGAGTTGTAGCCCAAGCCGGCCTCGAACTCACAATGTTCCTCCTACCTCAGCCTCCCGAGTGCTGGGATTAAAGGCATGCACCACCACGCCCGGCTTTTGATTGGTTTTATTGTTTTGTTTTGTTTGATTTTGCTATGTCTGATGGTATGGACAACTATTGTGAAGATAGCAAGATATATCATGGTAGCCTTGGTTGATTTCCTATTATCCCGTTTTGAAGTTCTGTACCACTTTCACTGCTTTGTTTTGAATGGTTTTTTTCTGTTTTGTTTTGTTTTGTTTTGTTGGGTTTTATTCTCTTTAAAATAAAAATAATTCAGGACATACAAGCAATCAAGAAAGAACACTTCCAGAACTGCTTCAAAAACTGGTAGAAACAATGGAATAAGTGTGTGTGTGTGGGGGGGACAGTTTCAAAGCAAGGGAAAGTTTTTTGAGTGGGATGAATGCCAATATGTCTTTTACTATAATAATTTTTTAAAATTTTAAGCATCACCATATTTTATGATCATATATCCATTTTTAGGATCAAAACAGAAGAAACAGGTGCTATGGCCTAGAGAAGTGCTATGATTGAGATGGATGACAAGAAAGACTAGAACAGCTCTCTAGGCTAAGGTGGAAAGTACAAGTAAGGGTGAATTTTGGGAAAAGCCAACACTCTAGGGGCATTCAAAGTATGTGGGGAAAGACTGGCATTTCTAAAGTCATTTATGCTAAGGGCACAGAGTGTATTTGTGGAGATTAAAAGGAAAGGTACTCCTCCCTTCTCATCACTGGAAAAAAAAATTGGGGAAAATTCAGACTATAGAGACTTACAGAGAGAGAGAGACACAGAGAGAGAGAGAGAGAGACAGACAGACAGACACAGACAGAGACTGCAAAAAAACCATGTCAGAAAACCTTGTATAAATATTTTAATAATAATTGAGACATCGAAAAAAATAATTGAGACATTGATACAGCAGAACGATCTCGGTGGAAGACCTCCAAATGATACAGGGGAATGAAACTCCCAACCTACTATAAGTCCAGCGTGAGTTCTCATTCTCTAAAATCGAAGAATGCATTTTAGGAACAACAGAGGGAAAGAGCAGAATATATTTATTGAGAGAAAGAAAGCTTCTGTCTGAGGGACAGAAGGGGTCCCGAGTGTGTTGCCAAAGACTCTGTCTTTCCTAGGGACTTTTATAGAGTAAAGCCATGAGGTTAGATGGGTCCAAGGCTGGGGTTGGGGGGAGTGGGGAGGGTGGGAACTTGCAAGGTGGGCATAAGGTGGGACATAACTATGGTTAACCAATAAGATTAATTGCTCAGGTAAAATTGATTAAATCAGGGACAAATGGGGAAGTGAGTCACGTAGCAAGTGGGGGATGCTTAACAGCAGTGACTTCCTGAAGTGGGGTGGGATGCTGGCTCCTGACTTCCTCAGGGTGACAGAGAATTATTTAGAATATGGGTGCATTTGTTTGATCTTTTGTCTTGAGATCTGGCCTACAGCAGGATGTGTCTGTCTCCCCCACAGTTGCAAAGTCTCTGGGCTTCTGCACTGGCTCCTTCGAGGACCTAGCCCTGTCTGACTGCCTATAATATTTCTAACTAACTCAGTTTCCTGTAACAACATCATGAGATTAATACAAGTTACCTTTGGCCTGTATAATTATAAGATGTGCTCAGAATGGTGGCCATTAGTTCCTGACATTTATTAGTACAGCAAACTGCTGAAATATGTATACATTTTTTTTGGTGGGCCTTCTCTGTCTCTGTCTGTCCGTCTGTCTGTCTCTCTCTCTATATGGAACGTATGTGATACGTATAATATATAGCTATAACGGTTAAATCTGGAGAGAAAGATCGAGGTGGGCTAAAAGAAGATTCCAACATTAATTATTATATTTGTATTACTCATGTTTATTATGATGAGCATGTGTTAGTTTGGTACTAACGAAAGATTTTAGGGGATAATGGAATAACTATGAATAATGATGGTAAAATCCACTAGAAATAATATGTTGTGAGAAGAGTACTGAAGGGAGGAATCACCCTCTGGATTAGAAAATACTATAAAGTTACAGTCATTAGCATATTATGGTTCTGATATAAGAACAGATTAATATACAAATGTAGCTCAAAAACTTATGTTTACAATTTTTAATAAATTAAGGTGACATCATAAAGTAAAAAGTAACAAGGAAATAATAAACCTATTAGTGAAGCTATATAGAAAAAACTATACATCCTAATAGTTAAACTATATAGAAAAATAAATAAATCTATTTAGAAAATTTTTATCACACTGTATTCCAAAATAAGTTCCAAATGAATTGAAAACTTAAAGCAAACAAATAGGAATGTTGATCAGATGTCATGACTGATCAGATGTCATGATCCTAAATTATGGAAAAAAATATTGACAAGTTGAGTTCATAAAAATCATAAATGTTTTTATTCTAAAAGTCATAAAATTAAAACACAAGAAAACTGAAGAAAACATTCTCAACACAAACAATACATAAAGTATTATTATCTTTAATCTATAAAAAGTTCACCTGAATGGATTAAAAAACTACACAGATAATTCACAAAAAATTAGAAACAATAGCCATAAAAATCCTTGTTCTGATTAATGAAAAAATACATTGCTCTTTGAATAGCAACGTTTTTCTTTTTGCAGTACTGGGGATCAAACCCAGGGCCTCATGAATTCTGGCACTCTAACACTAAGCTACACCTGCAGCCCCTGAAAGAAGTGTTTGGTTTTTGTTTTGTTTTGTTTTGTTTTGTTTATTGCTAGGATAAGGAAGACAAGAGATTCATACTGAAGGTCAACATATGTATTGACAATATGAACAAAGACCTTTAAAATAATCCTATAAAAGGAAAATGTGGCAGTTAAGACAGAGTCAGTCTGGCTTGGGAGCTGCCTGGAGGCTTGGTGAAGTACACTTAGGGATGAAGGTACGACCTTGGAGTCTGTATCTGATTCTTACCTGGTTTTGCTCTGGTATTGTTCCCCTGGTCTCCTTCCCAGCACCCCATCATATCCTTCTGTCATGCTGTTTCTCCCTTGGACCAGCCAACCATGCACTGAATCCCCTAAAACTGTGAGCCAAATTAAACCTCTCTTCTTTTAAATTGTGAGTGTCCAGCATTGCCTCAGTGATGGGAAAGCTGACTAACAGCATATGAAATGTGGATAAAATTAAATGAACACGAGTACCAGTGTTATTCTAGTACAATAATGGAAACAACCTATACATTCAATAATAGGATACCACATAAGAAATTAAGAGTGCAGATGAATGACTGATTCAAAATTATATTTTCTAAAACTACTACTTAAATGTGAAAATGTTTATAGGATATGTGAAAATACATGGGTATAAATTATTTATAATATGGTTTTAAAGAAAATAAGTGATTTGTATTTGGCATGATTTAATGTCTTCTAACAGTTTGTATCAGTCATGGCAAACCTTTTAGAGCTTTCAATGATAAAAAGAACCCACTGTGGCACACGTCCCATAGGTTTATCACCACAGGTCTGCATTTTCAAATTCCCTCCCAATCACAGATTGATTTTGCAGCAGAAAAAAGATTCTTTCCAGAGGCTTCAAGATAAAATCTAAATTTCTTAGCATAGTATATGAACTTGCCTCTGCTTTCCAGTCACCTCACCTCCCACTATTCTCACTTGCATTGAGATTATACCAAATTGCCTATACTTCCCTGATAGCCATGTTATCACTATCTCAGGTTTTGCCAGGTGGGTTGGTTTTTGGCTTAGCATGTTCTTGAGCATCCTTTGTTTGGTCTTGAGCTGGTCTCTTTGATTCCAATCCTGGGGAAGCAGTATGCGGCCAAAACACCTTATTGCATTCCATTCTCTGATCATATCTGGCAGTTAGGATGACCAGTCATCCTAGATTGCCTCTCCCTAGTTCTTTTTTTTTTTTTTCTGGTCCCGGGGATTGAACTCACAACCTCATGCCTGCCAGGCAGGCGCTTACACCACTAAGCTAAATCCCCGGCCCTATTTTTTTGAGACAGGGTCTCACTATGCAGTTCAAGCTGGCCTTGAACTCACTTCGTAGTCCAGGCTGGTCTCCAACTCACAATGATCCTCTTGCCTCAGCCTCCTGAGTGCTGGGATTAAAGGTATGCACCGCCACGCCCACCTTACCTCTCCCTAATTCTAATTTTGTTATCTTCCTCTTAAACTATGGGCACCCTGACTGCAGACTTTATATGATTACTAGGTTTTTAAGGTTTTATTGTACATTCTGTCTCCTGCATTTTTTTTTTTTTTTTTTTTTTTTTTTTGTCCTGGGGATCAAACTCACAACCTTGCACTTGCCAGGCAGGCACTTATGCCACTGAGCTAAATCCCCAGTCCCATAATGGTTAATGTCTCTTACAATCTTAACTTACTTTAGTCTTGAGTTTACCAGTGAATAGTAGACATCACGTAAGTGAAAACGAAAGCTGGGCATGGTGGCCTGTAATCCCAGCACTCGGGAGGTTTAGGCAGGAGGATTGTTGTGAGTTCGAGGCCAGCCTGGGCTACAACGTGAGTTCAAGGCCAGCCTGAACTGCATAGTGAGACCCTGTCTCAAAAAATAGGGCCAGGGATTTAACTCAGTGGTTTAAGTGCCTGCCTGGCAGGCATGAGGTTGTGGGTTCAATCTCTGGTACCAAAACAAACCAAAAAAAAGGTAAGTGGAAATGTTCCTGGTCCTATCAACATGGGTTATAAGTTTGTTACAGCTTATCTCTAGATATCCTCCCAAACCCTTATGTATTCATTGGTGGGGCTTTTGGGAGTGACTGGATCATGGGTGTGATATTTGATCATGGGTGTTTGATACTGGATTAGTCCACCAATTGGTTTAGCAAAGTTGAGTGAAGATGATGGATTTACCAAAAATAGGCTTATAGCTGGGAAAAAGGGAAAGAAGAAGGAAGTCTGGATGTTCCTGCCTGCCACACTGTGAACTGTTTCTCCTTTACCATGCCACCCTGCCATGCCCTGGAACCAGTCAACTATGAACTGAATCCTCTACAAACTGAAAGTTAAAATAAGCCTCTTCTCCTTTAACTGGTGGGTGCTGGTATTTTGTCCTAGCAAGAAGATAGTTATGAGGACAAGGCTGCTCTCACTGTGGTGTATTTGAAGGATGCTAAAAAAAAGTTACTAAAAATATTTTGGTTATAGGCCTGTCAAGAGTGCCAATGGAAGGAGTAACTGTTGACCAGTTAATACATTATTTTTGTTTTTTTTATCTGTCCTTTTGAGACAGGGTTTTGTTACGTCGTTCAGGCTGGCCTTGAATCACAGTGATCCTCCTGTGTCAGCCTCCTGAGCAATGGGATTATAGGCATGAACCCACCATGCCCAGCAGCATGGTTTTATTTATTTCTATCTTTAATATTCATTAGAACTTTGAAAATTTGCTTAAATATTATTTAAAACTGAATTTTTCCCCATGTCAGTCCCACACTCACAAATCCCCTACCCTGCTCTACTTTTAAGTTTTTCGTAAAACTTACCCTCTAACACGCTAGTCAAGTGTATTTCTTTATAGTCTTCACCTCATCTCCACCCAAATAGGACAGGACTTTGTTTCATTCATTCATGAATATAAGGTACTATAGAAGTGCCTGTGGTACATAATAGATGCTCATTAAGTATCTGTTAATGAATAGATCTGACAAAATTAGGTATGATCTCTTTTTGGCTAACTCATTTTTTTTTTTCTTTTGAAGTGCTGGTGTCCAGACCAGGCCCTCATGCATGCTAAGCAAGTGCTCTACCACTGAGCTTCACCCTTTTTAAAAAATTATTTTCGAGACAGTGTCTTGCTAAGTTGCCCAGGGTAGCCTTGAACTTGCAATGCTTCTGCCTCAGACTCCCAAGCACCTGGGATGCCAGGCATCTGCCACCATGTTCAGCTCACTTTTATTTATTTATTTTTCATTTTAATATCGATTCGAAAAATGAAAATGTCTGGATATCCAAAGACCATTATTACCTTTCTTTAGGATAAAAATTGTATACTCTGTGATAACCCATTATTACTCTTCTGACAGTTTCTTTGAATGTAGAAAGCAAGTCAGTGTAGTTTCCAAACAAAGAAAATTTTAAGAAATTTGTAGACATCACATACTCTCCTGCCTTATGGTAATGTATATACAATGCCTGGGAAAGAGGCACGCAGATCTTGGTAACATTGCCCAGGGGCCGCAATGACCAATCTTTTAATTTCATGTTTCCTACAAATAAGAGTGTTCTTTCCTGTCTTTAGGATCCTTGGAGAGTATGAAAGGGCCCTATAGATTTCAAACTGCGGAGAAACAGTAATGTCTTCTCATATTTGAGCCTTAAAGATGGCTCCTGTTGATCCTTGCTTCCTGGTAGTTACTCCAGAGTGAATGAGGGCTGCTCTGTGTGACAGGCTAACACAGAACTGACAGCATGCTTCTTAAGGCTTCATGAGTATCTGCCTGTAAGCCAGCCATCTAGGTTGAGAATTAGCTAGCCAATCGAATCTTCAGATGTCTGCAGCCCCAGCTGCCATATGCCTGCAACTTTTTTTAATGAAGACTTCAAAACAAAACCTAGTTCCCAAAAATTCCTGACAGAAAGAGATTAAAAAAAAAAATGTGTCAAGAGTTTGGACCTGCAACAGGTAGCATACATAACAGGTTCATTTTAAAGGAAAAATACATTTTTGGCCTTACTGGAGTTAAATTATCTTTACTATTTTAGTTAAGTACAAACAACAGTATAAACGCCTTATGCTTATGTACAACGACTAAACCAAATGTATTTTAAAATTAAAAACAGTTGGGTGGTGGCACACGCCTGTAATCCCAGCACTCGGGAGGCTGAGGCAGAAGAATCATTGCGAGCTGGAGATCAACCTGGGCTACAGAGTGGGTTCAAGGCCAGCCTGAACTGCACAGCGAGACCAGCTGGTGGAGACCTGGGGGGTCTCCTGTTCAAAGCCACGCAGGACTCATACATACCACACTCCGCTTTCTCACCCACCGTGGCTCTGGTCTCCCGCTGACGTCGGCTCTGTGCGTGGACGCTCTGGTGCGGGCCCTGGGCGCGGGGTGTGCAGCGTCTGCGTGGGGTTCGGTTCTCGGGCCGCCAGCTGGCCTCAGTGCCACTTCCCCTCTACAGGAAGGTCACTTCGCAGTGCCTGCCTCTGCCGCCACGGTACAGTAGCGCACGGAGGGGTGTGCATGCACCTTATGTGCAGGTCCGGCCTTGGCCTCCAGAGGCAGTGGTGTGCGTGGGCGTGCGCCTTCTTGTACGCAGTGCCGGTCTCTGCCGCCAGGGGCAGTGGCGGGCGAGGTATGCGCATGCTCCCTGTGCGCCTCACGCTCTGCCTCCGCCGCTTGACGGAGCGCGCATGGACATCTGGGAGTTGTGGTTTCCGTGACTTGGACTCCCGGGCGCGCCCCCTGCCTGGGCCCTGTGCGGGACTCCAGCTCCCGCCGGCCGGCGGGCGCAGGTAAGAACACGAGCTGCAGGGCGGAGCGAGAGGAGAAAAAGGTGGGCGGAGTGGTGGGCAGGCCGCGCGCGGGAGGCGGGGCCTCGGCCGCGGAGCGGCTGCCGACCGCGGTCGGAGGGAGCCGAGTCGCGGACTGGAGGCGAGCGGGCCAGACTGCTGGGCGCGGGGACCGGCGCGTAGGAGTGGTCTCACGGGCATCGGCGCCGCTCGTCGGGCTCGGGTGTAGCGGGCCCCATCACTCTCGGCCGGAACGCGGGCGAGCCCGGCGCGCGGCGGGGGAGCGAGGTGGAGCCGGCGGGGCGGCCAATGCGAAACTGGCTGGTCCTGCTGTGCCCGTGCGTGCTTGGGGCCGCGCTGCACCTCTGGCTGCGGCTGCGTTCCCCGCCGCCCGCCCGTGCCTCCGGGGCCGGCCCGGCAGGTGAGGTCCGGGCTGGGGTGGGGCGGGAGGCGGGTCTTGACCTGCAGAGCCCTGTGGGATCGCTGGAAGAGACCGGGCCGGCACGGCGGTCCCGCAACAGAACAAACGGCTCTTGTCATCCCACGCCTGGCAAGCGCTCGGGCGCGTCTGTCCCCCGGGACCGTCCTGCAACCGCGGAGCTGTACGGGCCTCTGCCCCAAGTTGTGAATCTCGGAAGTCTCGGTGCCCGCATAGTGTTGGCGCTTGTGCGAGAAAGGTGCTAAGTTTGCCTTTAAGGAGTAACTTTACTGGGAGCATACCCTGTATTTTTGTTCTTTGGTTGTGATGTAAGCGTGGTAAATAAATCTGGACGTGAAATAGGGCACAGCTGTGAGTGGAGTTCCTGGGAGTTTGGATCACGTAGCCTGCTAATGAAGTAGATGTGGAAATACCAGATTCTTTAACCCTCGTGCCCCTTTGCTCTAAACATAATCTCTCGTGGGAATGGAATCTTTGTTCTTTTCGCGTCATAGCCTAATAGACTACTCTGTCCACCGTGGCTTCCCAGTGGGTTTTGTTAATGGGTTCTGCCAGCCTGTTCGGGTCCCGTTTTTTTTTTTTTTTTTTTTTGGTCTTTTTTAAGGGCTTGCCCGAGGACATCTAAAGAGACGTAAGAAGTTTTTTTTTGTTTTTGTTTTGTTTTTAATGAGGTTAATACTCGTGGTTTTTAAACTATGTTTTTTTTTCTTAATCTCTCTCCCCAAAACAGCTGTTTTCTTAACCCAAAAGTTTTTAAAGCTGGAATCGGGTATTTGCAGTTCTTTATATGGCTCTGAGCCTTTACTTGCAAAGTATTTATCAGTCCTCAAAACTCTCTCTTATATGAGCTTATATAGGAGTTATTTTAGTAATAACTTTTTTTTATTAGACCAACCATTAGCTCTTTGTAAAGGTTGCTCCTGTGACCTAAATAGAATTAAACATTATTTAGGTGAGTTCGTGAAAATACAGTATTACAGTCCATTTACCTTGTTAAATGGTTAAAGTTTTTTTTTTTTTTTTTTTTTTTTTTTTTTTTTTTTTTTTTTTTTTTTTTTTTTTTTTTTTTTTTTTTTTTTTTTTTTTTTTTTTTTTTTTTTTTTTTTTTTTTTTTTTTAATATCTTTGGATCTCGCTATGTAGTTCAGGCTAGACTTCGGCTCACTTTGTAGCCCAGGCTGGTCTCAAACTTGCAACGATCCTCTTGCCTCAGCCTCCTGAGTGCTGGGATTACAGGAGTGTGCCACTATGCCAGGTTTAAAGCTTTCTTTCTTGTGCTTTTCTTAACAGCGTTGGCCAAAGAGTGCCGTATATTTGATGCTCGATAACATCTGCTGGGATTGTGTTTTATAGGTTGCCTTTTTTGTATGAGTCTGGAATCTACTTGCAGAGCATCTTAGAATATTTATGACCTTAAAAGTCTTTTGGGGTTCAGTAAAACAAACAGAGCCTGCCTTCAAGCTTAAATGTTTGTTGACCTGCAGGCAATTTCTTAGTTTAAAACAAGTTTTTCCTGTTCCATTAGTATTCTAGTTAGACCAGGCTAGATTAAAGAAACAGGTAAACTATAGAAAGGTACAGGATAATATATGGGCAAGAAGATTAATACTCGTTATAAAAATGAACTTTGAATGGATACTGAGAATCTGGTCAGATAATAAATAGACTATTTTAATCTAAATAAAATCTGATAGACTCCTCGTTTTCTTTTTTCCCTTTGGGCACTTTTAAAACTAAAAATAATAGAAGCATTTTGATTGTCAACTTTCCCATGGTTTCTTTTCCCATTGTGCTTTCATGTTTAAACTAAAACATTTGAACCTAAGCAGAAAGAGAAAAACCCAAGATTTTGCTAAATATTTTTCCCAGATTAATAGTTTCTAAAATGTAGTTCTTCTGTCTCCATCATCATTGCTCTTAAGTCAAGGGAATATTTTCTTTTTAAGAGACTCCTTCCCTGAATGGTTAAAAAAAAAAAAAAAAAGTGCCCTCTGGCTGGCAATGAGTACAGCAGACATTTGAGAGCTTTCTCTGGCAAGCTTCTGAAGTAGGTGTGGAGTTACAGCATTGATACACTGTAATGCACCAGCCCTCATGCAGTATGCCATGTAGAAGGAAAGACAACATCAGGAAGTAATTACAAATGTCACAGGGATAGTCATAGTATGGTGAGTAAAAGTAAAGCAGTGTAAGAGGATAAAGTATGATGAGCTGGTATTTTAAGCAGATTGGTCAGTAAAGGCCACTTTGTAGAGGTGACAGTTGAGCAAGGAGTTGAGTGAGTCACTTGATTACCAGGATAGGCAGCTTTTCTAATCTAGTCGTTTGCTTTAGCCAGCTGAAACCAGTTTGGGAGAGCAACTAATGAGGAGGCCCTTTCTCCTGTGGAATCCAGCCCACCTGCAGGGACTGGAGAGGAAAATAGAGACCATGACCATTGCTCTAGGGAATTTAGAGACTATCTTAATCACAGCATAGTAGGTTTAGTAATGCCTCAGCAAGAGTTATTTAATCATTAATTTTAAAAAATGTAATACCATTCCCTCTGGAAAAAGGCTTTTCTTTGTAGATTATTTGGAAAGAAATCAAAGGAAAGGAAAGAAGCATATACACTCAAATACTTAAGAGTGCTGGGAGTTGTACTGGATATCTTGTCCCTGCTTTCAGGTCTGTTGATAGGAGACAGGCATAGGGGGTGTAGGTCAAAAACAAATTAAGCTTCTTTTGCAATTTTGCCTGGGGCTGGTTCTTCCAAAATTACCCTGGTGTGCTAATTGTATCTCTGCTTCAGTTTCCTTGCTTATTAAACAATGATTTTTATAGGGTTATTATGAAGATTCAATTAATAAAACACCCAGAATAGTGCCTAATTTGCAGTAAACATTCCATGAATTTTACAGAGAAGTAGTGGTAGGCCGGTGGCTGATGGCTGTGCTATTGTGTTTTGGGAGGTATCTTTGAAGTTGGCAGGGTACGTGTAGTGGTGTACTGGTGACTGTCCTTTTCAAGATCTGTATGTTTTTCTCATTTTGAAAATTTCTGCCTATTTCTAATTGATGTTATTCAGGAGCATGCATATGAGAGTGGAATTTTATCTGATTTTTTTAAGACTCCTTAAGCTTATTTTGAACAAGCACCTTAGCTTTAATGTACTTTTAGGTGTCTTCTCTCAGTGCTAGTGGGTTGCCAGACTCCCAAGATATGTTACATATTAAAGAAAAGATATGTTCATTACCCTTGGAGCTTGCTTGGGGTTGTTATTCCTGACCTTATGAAGATCTTGCTTGGCGCTCTGTCTATGCAGTCTAGCACAGCGAACATAGGAGGTGTTGGTAATTTGAATGAATTCTTATTTAAGAAGACATCTGTCCGTTTCACTGTAGGAGATAACTGTAGAAGATAACTTAGTGTCTTACTGCTGTAATTCAAACATGATTGCTAGTTAAGTTGAAGATATTTTCATAGACTGTTGATGGTTTGCTGCCTTTGCTGAATTGTCTCAGCATACTTTTGTCTTGTGTTCACTTTAAAGCCCTCTATCTCATTTCCAGACACCAAAATCAAACTAGGTACCCTGTGGTTATAGCATATAACAGGATGTTGAGGGTGTGCAGCCAGATTGGTAAGGGTCTAGGAACTTGAGCTGCATTCTTACACAGTTATTAAACATCCCCTTGGTTTTATGCCTTGTAACACATACTCAAGAGTCTGTTGGACTGGTTTGCAGTGATGGTATGGGACAGAGGAAACCTATTTTTCTGAAGTTTGACTTCAGTATATCTGGAAGTATTCTTTGAGAGGCCAAAGTAGGCCCACTGCTTCTCTGCTGGAAAAAGATATGCACAAAGCCAAGCAGTTGAATGGAAGCGGCTTAGATGGGGATTAGAAGCAGGAGGATTGACAGTGGCAGAGAGGTGGAATAAGATCAAAAAGTAGTTTACATCCGTAATCCATGGGATTTTCTCATGCCACATGGTAACCTTTGTATGTATTTTTTTATTTTTAGAAAAAAATCTTGTTTGGCAGTAGTGTGAAGAAGTCAGGAAGAAAGCAGTTACGATATCTTTATGCTAGTCCAGGTGAAAGATAACAGTCCAGACTGAAGTGGCAGCTAGAATTAATACTGAAGGAGGGATAGATTGGAGACATTTTGAATCATCAAGAAAAGGTTGAATTATGGCTCCAGTAATCTCTTTGTGAAAGACTTAGTTTGATTAGCCATCAAAAATAAGGTAGTGCCTATTTGGCGTTCAAAGGGATATTTCAATTATTTTGAAATTTTGCTTTTGTGCAGCAACCTTGTTTTCTGATGATGTCAGATAAATGAAGTGTTTAGGTTAGATGAGATTTTTGTTCTTGCATAGCTTTTAATCTTTTGAGAAAAGTTTTTGAAACATGAAATAGACCATCTAAAGACTTGTATCTGTTGCTCTGGTTCAGAAACTGAGGCACATGGGATTTGAATAACTTCTCAGTGAAAAAATGTGGCGTGCTGGCTAAGAGATCAGTGTCAGAACTTGCTGGTGACCACTTTGTCTTGCCTCCTATCCCTAGAATGTACTTACTGTGTCTCTATGGAGGGGAGGGGGTTGGACATAAGGTTGTCAGTTTTACATGAGCATTTCAATTATTCTCAAATTCAGATGCGTTTAGAGTTAGTTTCAGCAATGGGTACATTTTTCATTGTATTGTTAGGTATCCAAGAAAAAATGTTTTTGGGCCATGAATTTTTAAAAAATTAATGTGCTAACCAGAGTCTCCAGTGATCTGATTATCACTAGTTGCCCAATCAAATTAGTGTTATGGATAAAAAAAATCAATTTAAACTCAGCAATACTACACTAAGCTCTGTAAAGCTACAAAATAGAATAGTAGTGAATAATGGAGTTAGACTGCTTGAGATTAAATTGTAGCCAACCCATTTACTAGCTATTTGACTTAGATCAAGTTACTGAATTCTCTGTGTCTTTTTTCCTCACAAGATCAATAAGTACTACCTGACAGGGTTGTGAACATTAGTTAGATGGCACCCTATATGTATTCCTTGCCACATTTTGCATAGTCCATGACCATAACCTGTTAACAAACAAGTTTGATCCTTGAAAATTTGAGTTTGTTAAACATAAATTCTGTATTCATAGAGTTCATTTTAGTGTAAGATTCATGGTACAACAGAGTAACGAGTACCTCTGTTCCACTTAAGATTGAAATACTTATCCAGGTGTGCTGCACATGCTATAATCCCAGCACTCTGGGAGGCTGAGACAGAAAGATCTTTAAGTTCAAGCCTATCCCCCAGCAACTTAGTGGCTTATAAAGACCTTGTCTCACAAAAAAGGCTGGGGTTGCAGCTCAGTACAAAGGTCTTGGTTTCCGTTCCCAGTACTACCCCTCTCCCCCAAAAGGAGATTTTTTAAATAAATATATATGGCCTATGTGTTTTAACGTAAAAAAGAAGGTTTCCACACAATTCCTGCACTCCCCTAATTGTTATAATATCCTTTAAATTGTCCTAGTAGAACAGTCTGTGTTTTTGATTTTGTGTTACTTGGTCCTTTGAAAACATATCGACCTTTTTTTGTTTTTTTAATTTCAGCCACAGTTCGGTACCTAGATCCTTTGGCATATAAAAATGTTGCATTAAGGGCTGCGGAGGGAACTCAGTAGGCACTTGCCTAGTATGTGTGAGGCTCTCGGCTCAATCCCCAGTGCTCAAAAACAAAGTGCACTTAACGTAGTAAATATTCTTGGTTTTTAATAATTTATTTTTGGAAACATTTTGGATCAGTTCCCACTACTGAATAAAGATGAAATGGATCCCTCATGAGAGCTGTATATAAACTTGTATGAAGGCTCTCAAGCTTTAAAACCAGTGATGAAAAGCAAGGAGAATGTATCTATTTCTTCCATTGTCTTTCTAGGCGCAAGTTTCAGAAATGCAGTTAAATACAGATTGACCTTATGGCAGGAAAAAAAGCCATATACATGAGTCGTTACTTAATTTTTTTAAACTAAAAATGTTGGTGTATTTAGCACTTAATAAAATTTTGCTGGCAGAAGAAATTAATTATTGGTATAAATAAGGGTTCTGATACTTTCCAATATGGAAGTCCTTCAACGTCATCTTCCCAAACTTACTAGGTGACATTTAATGTAGGACTTCATCTTTCAAAGCATAGTTTCTTTTGCTATTGCTGTTGAAGGTGTGCTGTGTGCTTTGTACCCAACTGAGGCCTTTAAACACATTATCTCATTGGGTGCTTGCAACAGCTTTATGGGAAGTATTATGCCCATTTTGTCATTAAGGATTCTGAGGCTCGAGGAATTCAGTAACCTGTACCTAACACAGTGGTGCCTCAGTTCACGAACTTAATTCTTTCCATTATTTGTTCCATGATTCTGGCTACAACCATATTGCAATGAATTCTAGAATTGTGGAAAGAATTAAATTCGTGAACCAAGGTGCCACTATATGTGACAAAGCTAGAATTCTAACCATAGCTTGATTTATGCTGCCTATTATCATTTATGCCACATTGCCTTTCAGAACCAATTGTCACAAACATTTTTTGAAAAATTTACATATCTGAGCATGAATACAAAGGTGTGGAAGACAAGATTATACCAAGCCATGTACAGGTTACATGTCTGTAATCTCAGCTACTCAGAAAACTGAAGTAGAAGGATCTGAAGTTTGAGGCCAGCCTATACAACTTAGTGAGACTGACTCAAAAAAGGCTGGGGAGGTTGCTCAGTGGTAGGGTACCCCTGGGTTCAGTACCCAATGGCGACAGCAGAGACGCTATACCACAATGTTAATAGTGTTTCTCTCTGGATGATGGGTTTATGAGTGATTTTTTTTAAAAAAAGCTATCGCCTTTCTATCCATCTTTTCTACAAATGTAAACATTTTTAATACACCTTTTGTGTTACATATTGAACTTGAACATGACAGTAACTGAAACATGACTTACTTCTAATTTATTTTTTATAGATCAGTCTGCCTTACTTCCTCAGTGGAAATCTAGTCACTATGATGTGGTAGTTGGTGTGTTGTCAGCTCGCAATAACCATGAACTTCGAAATGTGATAAGAAACACCTGGCTGAAGCATTTGACAGAACATCCAGCATTAAGTCAACGGTAGGTTTTTTAAATTATTCCCTTGACTAGTTTGAAAGTTCAGAAAAACCTTATTTAGAAGAGCCAGAGATCTTAATTCAGATACATGACCTCTTTTCTTGGGAGAAACGGCAGTTTCATTTTGCTTTTCTTGTATATAATTGGGTCCCAAAAGTAAATTTTGCCAAGATTTTAAACCAAAAGCTACTTGGAGGAGAGTATTCATTGGTTAATATACCTTGTACTTACATAGATGCTCAGTGTGATTTGTGTTTTGCTTTGATTTACTATACTAGTTGCATTCCAGAATACTGTTCACTGACTTCTCACAGTTAAGCTTAAGTGACTTGCATGTCGCAGCATTTTCAGTTGTGTGGCCTGAGGTGTGGGCCTTGTGCCTTGCTCTTTCCTGACCGCCCTCCCTGAGCTGAGTCTTTGTAGTATCCCTCATGCTGGTGATGTGTGACTCAGTATGGTAAGGAGCCCAGGGGCTTAGTGTGTTCTCAGTGAGACCGGTCTTAAGGTTGTGTGGTTAGGGGTTGGGGGAAAGAAAGAAGCATGCAAGCTGGACTCCCAGTTATGTGCGGATGTGTGGGCGATGGGCCGAGAAGCCCTCTCAGGATTGTGTTAAACCAGCACTTTTGTGACTGAGTAGCTATACAAGTGAATTGCGGTTGTGAATTTTCTTGTCACCAGCAGTGAACATTTACAGCTTTCCTCTTTTACTGAGAGGAAGTTTCATTCCTTTTCAAGACAGGTTTCTTTAGGGCACAATCACAATGATATTGGAACCTTCGGCGCAGCAAGTAAATGGATGGCCTCAGAATCATCACCACTACCAGAGCCACTCCAGAACCTGTACTGTTTTCCACCTTGGAAAGTTAGAATTCCTCCCTACCAGCAGCTTAGGCCAGAATCCTAATGTTATCCTGAATCTTCTTGCTTTCACGTGCTACCTCCACCCCAACAGCGTATCTTCTGGGTGCTGTCTTGTATTTTAGGTTTGGAATAGGACTCTTCTTAGCACCTTTACCACTACCATGCTCACTTAAGCCACCACCTCTCACCTGGACTATGGCAGAAGCCCCTTTACATAAATCTCTTCCTTCCACCCTCAACCCCATACATTTAATTCTTCATCCAGCAACCAGAGTGATTTTTTGTTTGTTTGTGTGTTGCTGTTCTTGAGACAGGGTCTCACTGTGTGTTTAAGGCTGGTCTCAGCTTCATACAGGTGTAATCCCAGCACTGGAGAGTCCTTTGATCCTCCTGCCTCAGCCTCCCAAAGTCCTGGGATTACAAATGGGTGCCTCCATGCCCAGCTCAGAATGATCCTTTTAAAATTAATGTTGTCAATACTCTATTCCTACTCCTGCACTGACCACCTTTCTTGCTTAGATTGAAATTTCAAGTCTGTTGTTGTTTTTGACCTCTTTGTCAGTTTCCTGTATGTAGGCCTCTCTACTATGCTTTAATACACTAACTGCCTTCACAGCTCACTTCCTTCAGCCTCTGCTCAGATTATCCTAACAGACAGCCCATATTAAATAGCACCCCTTTCTGTTCCATTGTCTTCCTTCACTTTGCTTTATCATTACACATACCACCAGCTGGCATGTTTGTTATGTTAGTTGTATATATATAAATAATTTGTCTTTCCCCACTAGAATAGAGGGTTCATCTTTTTTTTTTTTACTATTATATTCTCAGTTCTTAGAACCTGATGACCTATGTCCACAGTGATTGTGAACGTTTTAGAGATGAGTGTCCAAACTGCAGCCCAGAACTCACTTACTTATCACAAAGTGCCAACACTGCAGTTAAATCTAAAACTGAGGTTTTAGTTTAGGAAAAAGAAAGAACCCAAAAAACTCATACATTAACATCTTTTGTCTTAAAAACAAAATGCATGGGTGTCTTAGGTTTGCTTCCACTGGCCTAGCACAAGCCACTGAACAACTTTTGAATGAGTGACTCAGAACTAAAGGTAATGAGTACAGGTTCTTTAGAGAGTCACTGAATTTCATGCTTTTGTAAACTTTGTGGTCTGTTTTATGAAAATGATAGCCCATCTGTGTAAAAGTAGTTATTAGCTAAAAACAACTTCCTGGGGCAAAGTAATTATGTGGATTTAATACTTTTATTCCAGTAGCTTCTTGGCCTTTTGGCTAAGATCAAGTGTAATAATTTTATTCCAAATGCTAGTTTTCTATTTTAGTGTTGTGTCTTACTCGTGTAAGGTGTTGTCTTTTTAAGCAAGTAGTGTGTTGTGTGTGGTAGAACACACAGATGGAACTTAGTCTTAATGTTTAGAGTGACTTGAAGTTTAGTAAAAGGAAATAGATGTAAATAGTGTTATAAAATGTTACGGGTCCTATGAAATAAATATAAAATATCCTGGAGCATATAGAGAGCTCTGAACAATCGTATGTCACTAGAGCACATGGGTTTTTTAGGGGGAGAAGAGTATATGAGGGAATTAGAAAGAAAGCTGGAGAAGAAAGGAGAGACACAGATAGAAAGGTTACGTGAAGAGAGGAGCGCCAGGTGTGATGGCATACACGTGTAATCGCAGCACTGAGGAGGCCGAGGCAGAGGATCTTGAGTTGAAGGCCAGCGTGGGTTACATAGTGAGGCCCTGTCAAGAAACAAGAAAAGGAGAGCAGGTGTGACTATAAGAGATGAACATGTGGAAGGTTAAGTGGAAGGCGAGACCTTTTCAGGCAAGGACTGGAAAGAACAGGAGGCATCTAGAATGATTGCTAGCTTTGCGACTTGGAGAATAGTGGTCCTCAATCTGGTCACAGAGGACTAGATGAGAAGAGGAAAGCAGCTCGACTAGGACATGTTGAGTTCAAGGGACTTGCAGGCAGTAGTGTACTGGAAATCTTACTGGCTGGTTCTCTGGAACAGTGTGTGCTTATGCGTACACGTATGTATTTATAAATTTTGCTGATATAAAAGATGCGTAGCACAACTAACAGATAATAACATAAATAATACATTATTAAGTTAGTAAACTCCATGAAGCAAAGTGATTCTCATAGAATGCTTTTGTTTTTGTCAGACTCTTCTGTTACTCATTAATGATTGCCATTGACAAAGGGGTATAGTTTGACACAAATATTTTCTTTATGGTTAAAGAGTGAGACTCTTTAGTCCATGAAACCAGTGACGTCTTTGCTGAATCATAATAGTCTTTGAACGTGGGAAGAATATTTCCCCCCTTTTTTTGGTACTATTCACAATATAGTAGCTCCAGATAGAGTGCAGTAAATTTATTCTACATTATTAACATTTTCCATACTTTGTTGAGTCTATACAATTAAGAAAACTGTATCAAATTCATACTTCTATTGTTTTGACAGTTTCTATGGTCTAAATAGTCCCATCGAGGCCAGTTTCAAGAAACTGATGTAATGTTACTGAATGCAGAATTGAGAAAAGATGTGCATAATATGCCATATATAATATTCATCATACATGTGAAGATATAAGTAATCTTAAGAGACTGATAATAGTAAAATGCAATGAAATAAGAAAATGAAGAGTTTGACCTTTTTTGTTCATAATATACTTATTTGTAAGTTTATGTAATTTTTTATAAAATCTGCTGAAAATTTGCAGCTCTCAGAATTCCTAAGAATATGATAATTCCCCTCACAAGGCAGAACTAGCAAGCTTCAGAACACAGCTGCCTGTGAGTCACCTAGGTGAAGATATCCAATAACTTTATGGATCTTTTACTCAGCTGGTTGGGTCTAAACTAGAACTGCTAGCTCAAAAATCATTCCTAGGCTAGATGAGTCTTTGAGAATACGTAATACTGTTCAAAAAGAGGAAGTGAAGAGAATGAGCAGATGGAGAAGAGATTCAGACCCTGGGTCATGTTCACAGTTTTTATAATGTGGAAGGTGGGATTTACAGGGTAACCAGTAAGGCAGTTAGGGTATTCTATGATGCCAGCGATGTAGGTGTCCAGAGAAACAACACTGTAAAACTTTATTAGGACAGGAAGTTTGTCTTGGATAGAAAGACTAATCTTGAGCAGAAGACTACCTGCTAAAATAGAAAAATAGAAACAATGGAAAAGCTGGATGTGGTGGCACAAAACTGTAATCCAGCACTCTCGGAAGCTGAGGCGGGAGAATCACAGATTTGACCTCTGCATGGGCAATTTTAGTGAGGCCCTATCTCAAAGCGGAACAGTGATGTGGCTCAATGTAAAGGCCCTGAATTCAGTCCCCAGTACCACAGAAAAGAAAATTTGCAGATATGGATAGTTTTTTGTGTGGTTTTTATTTTTTGATGTTTTTGTTTATTTTGTTTTGTTTTTTTGAGACAGTCTATGTAGTCCAGACTGACCTTGAACTTGCTCTGTAGCCCATACTGGCCTTGAACTCACTATGAATCCTAGGCTGGCCTCGAATTCGTGGTAATCCTCTTGCCTCAGCCTCCTGAGTCCTGGGATTACAGGTGTGTGCCACTGTGCCCTGCTGAGATATGAATAGTTTTTGAGAAATTGATATAGTTTGCTTTTAGATTTCATGAGCAGCAACTGGTAGCCAGACCAAACCTTCACGTTTGCTTTAATACAGTCTTGTTACAGGAGAGAGCTTACCCACAAGTCACTTGGCAGTCAGCAATTTGATGTTCCCCCTTTTTGCTAGACTAGAAGAATGAAGATAGAGATTAATTCTCGTAAATACTTATGTCTTAAAGTA
>RJWM01018524.1:0-40835 GCA_004363535.1 Dasyprocta punctata
CAGAAAGTCTATGCCAGCAGGGTGAAGAAGCTGTGCAGTGGGTTGAGGGTTCTACGTAGGAGCTGAGAAGTCACGCTCAAAAGAAGAAGCGGTGCTGCCCTGAAGAGCACCACAGCCATCCCCAACGGCGACGAGGTCCCGCGCTCCTCCGACGATGGAGAACAGTTGAGCACAGGTCGGGAAGCACAGCGTGACAAGCTTCTCTGGCACACAGCCTCCCCTCCGGAGCCAGGAAGCGATGCACAATGTGAGGAGCAGGGCTCCCGCAATGTGAACCACAGCCACTCTCACCGATGAGGTCCCGAGCTCCTCCGACGATAATGGTCGAGTCCATATTGGCGAAGCCAGCATGACAAGCACCTCCAGGAGAACCAGCGGCTCCAACAGCAACTCTTGGAAGAACCCTCAACGCCCGGCTCTTCTTCCCCACGTCCCTATTTATGCTGGCAACTTTCTTCAGGTGGACCATCTTTAACTCAACACCAGCTGAAGCTGGTGCTAAGTTGACCACCAGTTTGTAATCCATAACACACACTTAGTGACTCTATAGCAGATGCAGACTTAAAAAATAGAGGAGCTTAGGAAAATGATGAAAACCATAAATTCCCAACATAGGAAGGAAATGGAATCTATGAAACAGATTCAAACATATCCAGATGGTTAAAAAATTCCATTGAAAGTATATGCAGCACAATGAGCCAACATGAGGACTGAATATCAGATATAGAAGACAAGATTGCCATTAGTTATTATGAAAAGGAAGATCTTTTTTTAAATAGCAAGGGGCCACAAAAAAATCAATCCAACAGCTGTTATACAATGCAAAGAAAATTTACACATAAGATTGATCCAATGAAAAAATAGGGCCACAAAAATCAATCCAACGGCTGTTATACAATGCAAAGAAAATTTACACATAAGATTGATCCAATGAAAAAATATAGGTAGCACAAATGACATTTAAAAAAACCTGTTTAAGAAGTAATGGCAGGAAACTTTCTAAGCAGGGAAAAAGAATTTGACATATGCATAATTCAGGCGTATAGAACTAACCATGATTTAAAAAACTACACTAAGGCATATAGTAGTCAAGAATCCAGAAATTCAGCACAAGAACAGAATATTAAAAGCTGTTATAGAAGGGAAATAAATCACCTATAAAGGAAAGCCCATCAGAATCACAGCAGACTTCTCAACACAAACCTTCAAGTGAAGAAGTACTTGGAATGAAGCATTTCAAGCCCTAAAAGAAAAAACTTCCAACTCAGATTGATGTATCCCATAAAGCTATCTTTCAAAATTAATGGAGAAGTAAGACACATCCATGATAAAGAACACCTAAGGGTATTTATGAACACCAAATCAGCACTCCTGAATGTTCTGAAGGATATTCTAGAAAGAGATAATATTCTAAAAAGAAGTAACAGGGATTACAACTCCATGAACTCCAATAGAGTAAATCTACCAGGCAAGGTGAACAATTAAATAAAGGGGGAAAAAGGGAGCCAACAACAGGAAAATAACCTGACAAGGATAAGTCAATACCTATCAGTGACAACCATCAGTGTTAATGGTCTCAACTCACCAATCAAAAGAAACAAACTGGCAGAATGGATCAAGAAACAAGATCCAACAATATGCTTCATACAAGAAACACATTTAATTCAAAAAAGAAACTCATAGACTGAAAGTCAAAGGACAGAAAATAACGCCCCATGAGACAGGAACCTGGAAAAAAAGCAGAGGTAGCTATTCTATTTGCAGACAAAATGAATTTGAAACCAAGACTAATTAAGAGACGTAGAAGCTGGGGATTTAGCTCAGTGGCCCAAGCACCTGCCCAGCAGGCGTGAGGTTATGAGTTCAATCCCTGGTACCAAACAAACAACAAACAACAACAAAAAAAAAAACCAGAGAGAGACAAAGAAGGTCACTATATTCTTGTAAAGGGAACAATCCAAGAGGATGAGATAACAATCATAAATATATATGCACCAAATACCAGTGCACCCAGCTATATAAAATAAATATTAATGGACATGAAAAAATCAAATAAGCACTAATACAAGTGTATTGGGGAACCTCAATGCCCCACTGTCACAAATAGATCAACTAGAGAAAAAAATCTACAAAGAAACAGCAGAACCAAACCAAACTTTTGAAAAAATAGACAGTATATGTCTACAGAGTGTTCTACCCCACAATATTAGAATACACATTCTTTTCAGTTGCATATGGGATATTCTCCAAAATAGACCATATACTAGCTCATAGAACATGCTTGCATAAATGCAAAGGAACTGAAATCATCCCTTGCATATAAACAGAATAGAGTTAATGAAATTGGAAATCAGGGGCAAAAGAAATCACAAGAACTTCAAAAACACCTGGAAATTAAATAATACTCTCCTGAACAACCAATGAGTCACAGAGTAAATTAAAGAGGAAATCAGATAGTTTCTGTAATTAAACGATAATGTCAATACAACATACCGGAACTTATAGGACACAATGAAAGCAATCCTACAAGGGAATTTATAGCAGTGAATTCCCATATCACATAGATAGCTCAAATAAACAACCTATTATAGAACTTTGAGCTTCCTGAACAAGAAGAGCAAATCAAGCCCAAAGTTTATTGAGGGAGAAAATTATAAAGATCAGAGAAATTCAACTGCTGTTCCCAGTCCAGACCTATGAAGTCCAAAACCTTGGGGATTAGAAATTTGTATGTATCCCCTCATCTATTTAGTACCTCCAAGATTTCAGTTATCCAAGATCAACCTGGTCCAAAAATATTAAGTGGAAAATTCCAGAAGTAAACAGTTATGTTTTTAATCATGCACCTTTTCTGAGTAGGGATGAAATTTCATACCTTTTTTGGATGGAACGTAAATCACTCCTTTGTCCTGTACCTGTCTACATTACCTGGCATTAGTCACATAGTAGCCATGGTAGCTATCAGATTAACTATTGTGGTATTGCAGTGCTTGTGTTCAAGTATCCCTTATTTTACAGATATTTAAAAAGTACAACAGTGCTGATGCTCGCAATTTGTATATGCCCAAGAAAAGCCATGAAGCACTTCCTGAGCAAAAAGATAAAAGAAAAAAACAGCATGTACAAGGTTTCAGGCATCATCTGTGGCTCTTAGAACATGTCACCTCTAGAGACAAGTGTGAGTTACTGTATTTTCACAAGTTCCCTGGCAATTTCAGTGCACACTACATTTCAGAAGCCCTGCTTAGATGTGTCACCAATTGGTGCTTAGGGGAGATGAAAACTTCAGGGCCAGCCTCTTCCTCCCAGTGGTCCTAACCAAGCCAAGGGCTAGCGCTCGCTAGGCCTGGAGAAGGCAGCCCACCCAAGTGCAGGCAGAGACGCTGACCAACCAAGGGGCCTAGTTTGGGGCAGATGCCAGGCATGAAGCGCTGCCCATTGCTCCCCAAGAACACAAAGGATCTAAGCTTCACGAGCCCAAACTTCTTGTTCCATTACGAGGCCCCGCCATGCTGTCACTGCTGCTACTTGCCTGCCACATACCTGTGGGGTTTCCACCCACTCTGATGAGAGATACCTCAGGATTACTGCAGCCTGGGAACAAGGTGTGTTTGACAGGTCTAGCCCACTAGAGAGATTAAACATAATGAAGGGCCTGGGTGAGGATGGATGGCTCTCTCCTGTCATCTAGCACGGTCTCTCCTGTGAGCTGCAGGAGGGAGGAGGATGACCGAAGGCAAGAATGGGACTTCCCCACTCCAGGGCGCCTGAGCACAGACACCGGAGGGGTGAAGGACATTCCTTTCTATAGAGTAGAGGGCTCAGGAACCTTGAAGGGTCTGCCTGGGGTGTTGGAATAGGGAGGGAGAGCAAGGGACAGCGTGCAAACATGGGCCAGGCAGGCAGCACTGTTTTGCCTCTGAGCCTCTGCAAAACACTGCCTGTGTCCTGACTCAGTGGACTCTGGGCTGGAAGTTCACCAGGCTGCCAGCCAGGAGGGTGGAAACCACCTCATCCTCTCCAGAGGTGAACTCCCTGTTTCCACAGCTACCATCCAGGGAAGTGGGTTTGGTCACTCCCAGGTCCGAGGGTCAGCCTTTGGTCTTTTTGTTTTTGTGTGCTTGTCTTTGCCCCAAGGGCAGGCATGGAGTCTGGGGACCGGTCGGTCGTCTGCTGGGCTGCACGTTGTACACAGCCTCACTCCCGCAGCTAGGACCTTTCCCCTCCAGCTGCAGTTTCCTAGAAATGTGACCGCCCCGTGTTTTGAGGCCAGCAGGGCTTGGTCCCCAGGGACAGCTGGGCAGGGTGGAGTTGTAATGTTGGCTCTTGACTGCCGTGCTCCGCCTCTGTCCCTCTCCCTGTCTCTCTGTCTCTGGTTTTCATGGTGATCATCCACACTCATTGTTGTGAACTGCCGCCAAGAGATCCCGGGTGGGGAAGCTGTATGTTGCAAAGCCTGTGACTTGTCCTGGTTGCCACAACAGCATCTTGATAAATGAGAGTCTGAGCTGCTGTTCCAAGCAGTCATGGCCAGCACCTTTCTGGCTCCCAGAGCCTGGAGGAGCAGTCAGCAGAATGCAGGCTCAGAAACTTTGCAGAGCAGAGCAGAGCGCCATCTGGTTGCTGTGGGGCAGCCGAACAGGAGGCAGGGTGGGTGGAGGGGAGCAAGGGGGACGCAAGCTTTCTGGTCAGTACTGTCTGCACCAGTTTTCCCTATTCCTAGAGCGCCTGTGTGGTGTCCAAACACCTTCTACAGTCATAGTGGCCAGCAGAGGGCAGAGAGAGAGAAAGTGAGAGAGAGAGAGAGAAAGAGAGAGAGAGAGAGAGAGAGAGAGAGAGAGAGCACTCTTGTTATTTTGGTTCCCATTGTCAGTGTGATCTGCAGTATTTTTCCTCCTCCCCAAGAAGTCAGCTTCCTCCCCCACCATCCTGATGGTGACCTACTTATCTACTCCCTTGACAGGGAGGTACCCTGGAAGACATCCCAGTATGGGCTGGTTCTGTCTGAGTCTCAAAGAGACAAGATCCTTAATAAGAGAAATCTTGAGGCTGTAAAGTTAAGGGGCAAGGAGGTAATAGAGAGATTGGGAAAGGTAGGGGAAGAAGGGAAATGGTCGTTTGGTGGCACCATAGGAGAATTCTTGGTGCCACCATCGGCCATCACGACCAACCTGCACCTTGACTAAGGGGACTAGTTTTGGACTACTCACAGACTGGCGGGAGCTACAGGTTCTGGCTGCAAGGGAGAATGCACAAACAGAACAAGAACCAGGTGTGTTGGCGCATGCCTGTAAACCCAGTACTTGGGAGCCTAAAGCAGGAAGATCACTGTGAGTTCAGGGCCAGCCTGGGGGACTACATAATGAGTTCAAGTCCAGCCTGAACTGCATAGTGAGACCTTGTCTAAAAAAAAAAAAGAAAGAAAAGAAAAAGAATAAAAACAAAGTAAAGTCCCAGCTCTTGCAAGCTTACCATCTCTACCCCTCATCCACCGAGCTGTTACCTAATCTCTGAGCCTGAGTTTCCTCAGCTCAGAATGGGAATAATCATCTTTACCTCAGGAGTTTGATGAAAAGATTCAGTTATCCACCCCATTCTCTGTTTCCTCCTGGAGAAAACTAGCCTAGTTTCCCAATAATGGCACATAGATGATAACTGCTACTATTTATTCATAAGTACCTCCTCTGTACTGTCTATGTGGTTTAGCTCCCTTGAGTCCATAACAGATGTTTATGTCAATTTTATCAGTAAAGAATCTGAGGTTCAGAGAAGTTGTGCAAAGTCACACTGCAACAAATAGTAAAACTGAGATTTGAACCCATGTCTGTCTGACTCAAAGTGTGTGCCCTTTAATGTGCTCTCTCTTAGACTGCAACATCATCGGCCAAACCCTTGTCCCCAAATCTTAAGTAAATTTAGAATGCTGAGTCAGGTTGGTGCTGGAGAAATCAAAGGATAATTGGGTTGTATAATGCTATCATTTTATGCTAATCTTGGCACCTAGGAGAGATTCTCTTTCAGCCTGGATGATGGTAACTGCTTCTCTGGTCTCTAGCCACTGGGCCCCCGGACTGGCCTGCCTCCAGTCTATTCTGCGCACTGCAGTCAAGGAGAACCTTTCCCTGCATCTCTCAGTGGTTCCCAGCCACCCTCAGGGTAACATCTAAACTGACATGGCCAAAGCGCAGTTCATTTTTTTTTATCACAGATATTAAAATATAATCATATCACTCACTAAATAGGAATTTTTTGGTGGAAAATTTTTGAAAAGTGTTTTCAGTTCCAGAATCATTGATTTGAATGTTCAGTTTTCATGTGTAGGTGTCAATCTTTTTTCCTCAGGTCTCGAATACCTGAGGAAACTTTGAAAAGTTCACAGCCCCAAGCACTGTGCACATAGTACTGTTCATAGCCTTAGGTACTGTGCACACAGCACTGCTCATAGCCTTAGGTACTGTACACATACTCCATAATAGGGGAAGTAACCTGTGTGCACCTCCCTCTGACTTCCCCCTACATGTCAGGCTTTTTATGTCTCCTTTTCCACAGCATAAATGTATAATACTTTTACTATCCTCCTTTCCCTCAGTGCCCTGAAGTCTATTTTTACTCATTCTTTTATTTATTTACCTTTTATTTGTGTGTGTGTGTGTGTGTGTGTGGTGCTGGAGTCCAAACTTAGGGCCTCACATATGCTAGGAAAGTACTCTAGCACCTGCCCACTATTTTGACATACGTATATATAAGGGGTTTTTCATCTATAAAGTGAACAAGCCTTGTAGGTTACTTAGACATTGAAGCTAAAACACCAAACCCTTGCTGTACATAGTATGATCTGGGAGGCTTCACTAATGCATCATCTCAGGCCCCACCCCAGATATACTGAATCAGAACCTGCATTTTAACAAGATTCCCCAGATGATTCACATATACTCTCACACTTTGAACAATGCCTGTTATATAATGAACACTCGATAAAAGATAGCCAATATTATTACTGCAGGATTATCTTTTTTTCTTTTTTTTTTTTTTTTTGGTACCGGGGATCAAACTCACAACCTCACACCTGCCAGGCAGGCACTTAAGCCACTGAACCAAACGCCTGGCCCTTATTATTATTTTTTGAGATGGGGTGTCGCTGTGTTGCCCAGACTGACCTCAAGGCATCCTTCTGACTCTGCTTCCCAAAAGGCCTGGATTATGGTTATGCACTACCGCAGCTGGTAGCTGGCGAAGTATTAAGGATGAGGTTTTTACAATTGCTTCTGTTTCCTTCTTGCCTTAATTTAATTTTCCAACAGTAATTAGTTCAGTGGTTCTCAAAGGTGTTCCTGGGGAATCCCAGCACCCTGAGCAGTGGACCGTGGAATTTCAGCTCAGTGCTCACTTTATAGTCAGGATATGGTGCCTGTACTCAGGTAGCTTCCTTCCACCCACGGACAGGGAAATAAGCAATAACAATAGAATGGTGTGATAAGGGTTATCTAAAAGGTCCTGTGTGGTGGGGTAACCTTAATCCCAGCTACCCCAGAGGCTGAGGCAAGAGGACAGCACATTCAAGGCCCATCTAAGGCAACTTAGGCCCTGTCTAAAAAATTTTTTTAAATGCTGAGATGCAGCTCATTGGTAGAGTGCTTGCCTAGTGTGCATAAGGCCCTGGGTTCCATTGCTAAAATCACACATCCAAAAAAGATTCCCCCTAAAAGTGAAACAGTGGACTGAATGCTGCCCCATGAGGTAAGAGAAAGGTGGTTCTAGAAGATATTTGGGAGCAGGGTGACCCTTTTTGGCAGATACCAAAGAGAGCTGGTGGGGCTGGAGGCACGTTCAGTGACAGAGCAGAGCACTTGCAAGGTTATGGGTTCCATGACCAAAGTCATGAAAAAATTAAGTAATAGCTTGCAGAAAGGGGTGGTCCAAATTACTATCAGGGTGTATGGTCTAGCCGGGCATGGTGGCACATGCCTGTAATCTCAGCACTCAGCAGGCTGAGGCAGGAGGATCATTGCGAGTTCGAGACCAGTCTGGGCTACAAAGTGAGCTCAGGGCCAGCCTGAACTGCATAGCAAGACCCTGTCTCAAAAAGACAAAATAAGTAAATAAATAAAATAAAAAGGGGAGCCGGGTGTGGTGGCGCACGCCTTTAATCCCAGCACTTGGGAGGCTGAGGTAGGAGGAGCATTGTGAGTTTGAGGCTAGCTTGGGGTACAACGCAAGTGCAAGGCTGGCCTGAGCTACATAATGCGACCCTGCCTCAAAAAACTAGGGAAGGGAGTTTGGCTCAATGGCTTAAGTGCCTGTCTGGCAGGTGCAAAGGTGTGAGTTCGATCCCTGATGCTGCAAAAAATAAAATAAAAAGGGGTATGGTCTGCCCTTGTTATTTTGCTCCCCAGGCAAGCAAGGGACATATTCATGATTTGAGTCTGGACATTTCTTAGTGCCCAGGCATGAAGCTAAGTCATTGAGGAAAACAAATGAACAAAACAAAACAATAGATCATGGCGTTAGTTACCTTGCACACCAGACCCTCACTGGCCTTTTGTTTTTCTTTTTCGGCACAGGGAATGGAACTCAGGGCCTCATGCATCCTAGGCAAACTCTGCCGCTGCCCAGCCATGATATCCTTGATCTCGCAGAGCCTTGGCCTCGCCTGCCCTGGAATAATGATACATATCCCTGCAGGCCCTCCCCTGGGAGGATTAATCAGAGGACACAATATGCAGTTCCAGGAGAGTGGCAGAGTCCCAAATGGAGGGCTCCTGCTTATCTCCCCTTACCTAAGTTGTTAACTATGTATAGCAGCTGGGTGGATTTAGGCCTTACGGCCTTAAATTGGCACTATTTCTTGTGAGTCCTTAATAAACGCCGCCCTGCCTTCTCCGTCCCAAACCCTGGCAGGGAGCCTGCTGCAGGCCAGCGGTCTGTAGGTGGGGTGCGGGTGCGAGGGGTCTGCGAAGAGCAAGGCGCACGAAAGCAGGAGTGGTGAGGGCCACTAGGAAAGAAAAGGCCCAGTGTGTTTTCCCGGAGCCCTAAGCAGACCCGGATCTGCAGGCCGCAGGGGCCGGCTGGGTTAGTCAGCCTTCTTCCTGGGACGTGAATGCACCTCTCAGCAGGCGATCGGGGTGGCTGGTGGCTTCCGGGCTCCCTTGGCTGTCACTGCACTGAAGGGAGGGGCGCACGCAGGGCAGAAAAGGCCCGGAGGAGGCTCGCACTCTCTAACCCCGGGCTCTGGGCGGTGAGAACGAGGCTAGCAGAACCAGGCTGCCCCAGACCTGGCTGGAGCCTCCTGCGCCTGCCTCGCCCCTCCTTAGAGCTTGCTGGCGGCGGAGGGTAAAGAGCAGCAGGACTGTTTCAGATCCTTTTTTCCGTAGAAGAGTTCTCAGTTTCCTGCTCTTTCCCCTAGGCTGCCCCTCAGGTTAGTAATGATGATGGCTACTGCTTTGTGAATGCTTGTGTCCAGCAAGCATTTTGCATAATGCTACTTTCCCTTGATTTTTAAAGATAATATCATGAATCCCAGTGTACAGATGAAAATGTGGCATTCAGAGAAGTTCATTTGCTCAAGATCAAGCTAGTTAGAGGCTCACAGTGGTGGTGTTCTGCTACATTCCACCCTAACCTGGCATTGTCCTCCAAGTTAGACATAGTATCTTCTAAGCTAAAAGGGGAAATAACCTAGCTCTACAAAGGCGTTAGAAAAGATTTTCACTACAGCCTGTCTTTAGCAGAAGGGTCTAATCCCCAATCTATTCATCCAGAATTCTTTTCTGGCTTCCGAGAGACACATCTTGATTTGGTACATATTCCTCCTCCAAGCCTCAGGACCACTCCCCATTCCTTCCAACCCGTTGGAGAAAACTGGCTGGAAGGAGGCTAGGGGCTTTGCTTTTGGCCAGAACCTGCCTGCCAGCCAGTACAAACCACCTGCAGAATCAAGAAAGCCAGCTGCAGGAAAAGGAGGCCAAGAACAGAGAGCTCGAGAAGGACCGCAGTCTCCCAGGACTGGTCCTTCCAGTCCTCATAGAATAGAAATCTGCCATGCCCCAGACCATCCCTTCCATGTGAGAAGTTAGTCTGTTTGAGGAGATTTAGTGATAGTTTGGAAAATCAGAGAGCTTCATGACCATAGAAGCCAGCAGTTTTGTTTCTATGACCTATGTGTAGGAAAACGACTGATTTTTATTATTTGAAAATAGGATAAGCATGTCGTTAAGTAATTTTATCTTTTAAGGGTGATTGAAATAGGGGAAATACTAGATGCCACATATGCCAAGTTCATGTTCCCTGAAGTTGAAGAATGAATTCTAAGGAACAATGGAGGTCAAGAGTAGGAAAATTTATTGGAGAAAAGGAATGGGGACTCGGAATGGGGGAATGGGGAATACGAATGTCTCCAGTGAGACAGGAGGGGTCCCAAATGGGATGCCAGTGAACCCACTTCTCAAAGGAAGTCTTGTAGAGCAAAATCATGAGGCAGGTATGATGTGGGTCAAAATTATGATCAATCAGAAAGATTACAAGTATAGCCGCTTAGGTAATAGTGATCCAATGATAGCAACCGCAGATGGATGACATCATTAACCTTGGCTGGTAATCTATAGTCTTGTCTTTAGTCTTAGTGGTTTTAGTTATCAGAGACCTGGCCAAGAGCCCTGATTGCCTGTGTTAAGTGTACAGCAAGAGGATAAAATAAAAAACAGAGACCAATTTAGTAATACATGGTAAGTGACTGGGAATCCAATGTCTCCAGCTATGCCAAGAAAGCAACCCTCCGAAACATTTATTTATTGGATGTATCAGTGATAGACAGAGCTAGCGAAAGATTCAAAGTTGGTGGAAGACTCAGAGGCCTATGACTGAGCCAGCAAGTATCATCTTGGGATGACTTAAGAGGGTGGAGATGATCTTATGCTAAGAAGGTTCTTGCTCTAGAGTGTTTTTTAGCCTAGTGGTCTTAGGTTTAATCTTGGTGGGTGGGAGAGGATGGCCCATCCCTAAAGAATTAATGGGAAATCTCAAACAGGTGGTACCAATAACCCCAAGCTTCCATTTTATCCCTTAGGGAAGTATGCAAAATTAGCTATTGTGAATTTGTGCTCCCCAACACTTAGTCTTAGTGGTCTCAGTCTTAGTCTTGGTGGGAGAGAATGGCCCACCCTTAGTGAGATAATGGGAAATCTCAAAGGAGTGATATCAATAATCTCAAACTTCCATTTATCCTTTAGGGAAGCATACAAATCTGACCACTGTGACTTTAATCTTCTTCAGATGCAACTCCAGCCACCGTCTCAATGCTTCCCATCTTCTGCACTGACTTCTTTGAAGGTCCAGCCCTGTCTGACTGCCTACAATATTTCCACCTAACTTAGCTATCTGTAATAGTCTCTTCTCTGAAGAGGTATCCCTAACAGCTGTTCAGGGAAAAGAGGCATAGTTACCATCTAGCTGCTTTGAGCTGAAAAAGGTTGGTGTGGGGGAAATGACAGTCAGGACCCTTCTCCAAAAAGCTAATCTAATAAGCCTTGCCTACAAGTCATGTTGTAGTTTAGCAGTTATGAGCTTCCTTTACAAGGTTGATCTGGAGGATTCTTATAAGGGGAATCGGCACATTTGCCATTGGTTCCATTCACATGATCACTTAGAGTTTGGCAGCCTCTAGGCAAGAATAAACAAATTTTCCAAGAAATTAAAGCATGTATAATCAAAGCATGAACATTAGAATGGAAAGACAGTTTGGAGAAAGAGCCATGTCCAGAAACTGCTCTTTAGGGACTGGAATAGTGATTGTAACCAGTTGGCTCTGAGATCCCTCTACTAATGATGGTTATCTATAAATATGATACTTTTTGTCCTAAGTGCCTCCAGTTTTAGCCATAAGAATATGGAGAGTATAGTGATTTTGAAGGACAATTTTAGCTAAGGAATTTAAAGACTCTTGCTGACCTTGTATAGATTCTGCTATAGTTTTTCCTGGATGTACCAAAACAGTGGTCAGCTACCAATGTAGCTGGAAACTGCCAGAAGGGGTCAGTGATTGGAGCCCCTTTTTATATCTAGCTTTTATTACTATGGTATTGTTTTTGTGTATCTTTTGGTTATACTTTTCTGTTGAGTGTTTAAAACGAAGTTAAAGTGAGACCCATGTTAATCAAAATTAACCTCTTACTGTCTTTCAAGGTATTACTTTTGGAACCATGTACAGAGCCTTTAAGGTCATCTCTCAGTGTCAGCCACTAGGATAGATCATGGTCTTCCTTAACCATGTTGCTTTCCATGTGAAAGCCTGGGAGACTTTTCCCTTTTTGGTAACCCCCTTTTGGCACATTGTACATTTGTTGATTACTGTCATCTGGGGTCCAGCAATCTCCCTGCTCAGGAGATTATGTGACTCCCCAAAATTGTAGGTTCCTGTAGAAAAGTCCTCATCAGCCTTGGGTCCTGAATCCTGGGTCCTCACTGACCTTGGAGAGCCAGGACCAAAATATTGGTTGTCGGCTTAGCCCAGTTACTTCTCCAGTTTTAGTCTCCAAACTTCAGTTGTTGAACACCAGAAGAGAAGATCAATTACATCAGTCTTGCAGAAGGAGCAATGAGCTCAACTATTATAATCTCATCTAATTATCAGGCACTTTAAAATATAAAGTCTTCTGGTCGTGGTGACATATGTCTATAATCTCAGCACTTGAGAGGCTGAGGCAGGAAAATTGCTGTGAGTTCAAGGCCAGCCTGAGCTGTTTTAAAAGACAAAAAGAAAAAAGAAAGAGGGCTGTTATTTCATACCAACCATGGTTGTTTTAGTAATTAAATCCTGCAAAATGTTAACAGACAATAGTTATATAGTTTTACAGAGAAAAGCTGAGATCAGAAGCCACACGTAGTATTTCAGCATGACAATCATGATGACATCATCTTTGCAACACACTTAAATGTCCATTATAGGGGAGCAAAACTGTCTGTACCTTGATATCTAGGACAAGGTTGCAGCTTCTCATGAGTTTGGCAGGGACCCATGAAAAGTGCACACAGCTCAGAAAACTGATGCACAAAGTGACTTGACCTTTCCCTGAGGTAATATAGACAATTCCTCTCTTGTTCCCCATGTAACCACCAAGGCATGATGTTTTGCTGAAGATTAGATGTTTTTACTGTTCTGAATCTTACCCTCCCCTTAAAATTCTCCGTGCCTCTTATGCTGATTGTACAAGTAATTGTGCTGTAGTTGTTGGGCAGTCTTTTCTCCCATCAGGAGAGAGGCTCCACCTGATCTCAGCTTTCTGACTCTTGTCTTCATTTCTTCATCCTCCGCCATCCTCTCTCTGGAGTTTCAAGAGCTGCAATGGATTCAGCAGCCTATGTTAGTATTTAATAGCCTTTTTAGTCAAACATCTCCATCTGATCGCAAGATATTGAATTCTTACCTAATTTGTTGTCCTTCAATAGGATGCCATCCAAGAAGAATGTATCTGTCTATAAGTGTACCTTAGAAGTTTATAATATCTAGCTTTTAATTTTTAGTGTGTGACATTGTTTGGACTGCTTGGTGCCTGAGCATCTCTCTCTCTCTCTCTCTCTCTCTCTCTCTCTCTCTCTCTATATATATATATATATATATATATAATACATATATATAATACATATATATAATACATATATATATACATATATATATATGTGTATATATATATATATATATATATGCCATACACATCAATAAGTTAGAAAAAAAAAACCTATCATCTGACTGGTGATCTCATGCTGGCTTGACATGTACCTCTGTTATGATTTGTGTCTAGATGTCCCCCCAAGGCCTCATGTGGTCATGGGGGCAGACTTTTCAGGGGTGGCTGAATGTAGAGTTTGTGACTGACTTGTGGTCCAATGCTGGGATTAAAGGTGAGTAGCTACCCCTAGGGTGGTAGCCTGCATACAATATAAAGATAAGGGACAGGAAAAAGTTTGTTTCTTGCCCTCTCTCTCTCTCTCTCTCACTTGTTACTTTTGCTGTCTTTCACCACCATGAACAGTTGTCCCTCTGTCATGTGCCACCCTGCCTTATGGACCGAAACCTCTGCAAAGTGTGAGCTAAATAAACCTTTCCTCCTTTAACTTTGGGTGTTGGGTAGTTTGTCTCAGCAATGAAAATAGTAACTAAGACAACTTCTTTTTTTTTTTTTTTTTTTTGAGACAGGGTCTCTATGTAGTCAGGTTGGTCACTATGTAGCCTAGGCTGGCCTGGAACTCACAGCAGTTTTCCTGCCTCAGCCTCTCAAGTGCTGGGATTACAGGCATGGGCCACCATGCCTAGCTCTTGACATATACCTCTTATCGCAAGTAGCTGGAGTGCAAGAGAAAGACAGATATCTGAGACTGAAAGAGAAGGTTGTCACCATAAACAATTCTGGTTTTACATTTTAGAAGACCTCTACACCTAGAAGGCACGAATACATTTAGAACACCATGAAATTAGCAATAATGAGTGCCACAGCTATATGAAAACTTAGTTTTGTATCAAGAGCATCTTTGAATAAAACCCTATTGTTTTACCACAGAAAACTTAACCTTTTCATGATAAATAATGTGAGTATTATCATAATATGTTCAGCAATGTTTATTGGGGTGTCTCCTATAAGGCCATGGAATTATTGGGGTCCCTTAAGTGAACAAAGACTGAAATAAATGTTTCCAGGCAGTTGCTCCTTTATTTACCTAGTGGAGTCCCATCTCACAGTTTTCCTCAAACCTGAGGGATCCTCATTTAATTATCTTGACACATTTTTCAGACAACCTATGAGAACTAGATCATAACAATGAATACATCATTCTTGACCCATTAAAGACTCCCAAGTCATTGTGCACAGATAACAATATTCATCACATTTGTAAAAACCAGTCTTGACATCATTTTGATCAGCTGGCAACCTGGGTGGAAGCATATCCTTAATTCTAATGACACTTATCTATATACCAACTTAAATTGTAGACACATATATTTTAAAAATCCAAAGAGGCAATGAGAAGAAAAAATTGTTGAGCTTAAACAAAATAGCCGTAGATGTTGCAACCAGTCACAAATTGAACAGGCAGATAGGCACATGTAACACAATTGCTAATAGACTCATTTGAGTACACTCAGCTGTATTTGGTCATGTTGAATTACAATAAGCCTTTTATAGTTTTTAAGTTTATAATTATAGACTAGTCCGAACTTTTTTGTAGGTCAACTGGCAGAGATCTCTTGTAATAAGAATCAGAAGGAATGAAAATCTTTTATACTGGTGAAAGCAAATACAGTTTTTAAAATGGGCCTTAGGCTGACAGTTTATCTGATTGGGATACCCAGCCGTACAGGCTTTTCACTGTTGCTTTGATAGCCAAAACTGCTGTTTTGATAGCCACATATAACTGCTTCCTCTAAAGGGACTGTTGAAGGTAATTTTAACTATCTGAGGGGAGGGTACACAGGCTAGGTTTGGGTGTAGAAAGAGACTAGGTGGCACTCTTTGGAGCTAAGGAAGAATTCAACACAGTGGGGGAAGAAGACCTACCAGGGTTCCAATCTGCCCTGCTGCAGATGTCTACCTGTGACCCTTGGACCACACATCACTATAGGCCTTCCTTTTTCACAGCCTCAGCTTAGCATATCTCCAAGAATAGTGGCTGGTCTGGCAAGATGTTCTGGAGAAATCATGAGAAGGGAGGCAGTTCTCTGGAAACTGGGGCTGTGTCTATTCTTTAATACCTGTTTCTATTTAAGACTGTTATTAAACTCATAAGGCTCTCTAGGAATGTTTTGTTCTATCAATGAACTTATCTGTGCTATAAAAATCAGTCAGTCTTCCCAGTGCTATAAAAACCAATCAGAGGGCTGGAGATTTAGCTCAGTGGTGGAAGCACCTGCCTGGCAAGCGCAAGGTCGTGAGTTCAATCCCTAGTACAAAAAAAAAAAAAAAAAAAAAAAAAATTTAAGAAAAACCAATCAGAGTCATTCTTGAGGAGAGCAGGAAGAGAAGTTAATCTCTAGTTCTCCCTAAGAACTGAAAGGTAGATAAACTTGAACTAAAACTTTTCCATTTATTCTTTGAGAGTTTCAGAGTTAAATCTAGACCAGGTTCTCAGAATATGACCCAGATTTAAGTGAAAACGCAGCTTCACTCTGAAAGGGTCCCAGGGAGGGGAAACTCACCATTCTGGAAATTTGGTACTGAAATTCAGTAGGTACAGAGGAGAAAATTGCCTTGGGCCAAACACTGTTGTAAACTGTGTTATTTCTCAGGGTCAAGGCAGTGGAGAAGGGACCAAAGAGTGACTCTAAGTATGGCACAAGAACTAAATCCTAAGGATCTAAAGTATAGAAGTACAGTTAAGATCAAGAGCTTTGCTGGGGTGGGTCTCTAATCCTCAGCGAAACATGCCTCTAGAAACAAAAGGTGTGACTGACTACAACTGCATTGCCAAGCAGAAAATTAAACTAATAATCAAAGAACCTGAATGGCTGCTTTTTAACTTTGAAAGAGAGTAAGAGAGAAAATGAAAGTGCTCCAACTACATCATTTAAGGTTTTTTTCCTAATAAATAATCTGAATCAAAAAGTTCTAAAATCCCAGCCAAAAAAGAGATCTATCACCTCCAGGACAGAGAGAAACAGGTAATAGTCCAGGAGCAATCTTGGCCCTAGAACAAAGAGGTTTTGGGGGCATTTGAGGTTCTCTATCTAGTCATCTGGGTAACTTTCCTCTGTAGCAGTGGTGGTTAGGCTCTACTTAAACCCACTCTGAAAGTATGTATCCCTGAACATCGGTAATACACTTATGAAACTCACAGATTAAAGTCTGTATCCATTGTCTCTCATTAGAAGAGACTTCAGTTTGATTTAAGCATAACATTACATCTTTCCAGTCTTGTTCATAGGTCTGAGTATGTCCTCTGAAGACCTCAATGTACTTATCAGTATCCTCTGTTAACTTTTCTAGATTTTGTTTGATATGTTTGAGGTCACTGGGAGAAGAGGACACATGAACATGGATAGTTCCATGTTCACCATTTATTTACTGTCCTTGAGGGGCTTGAACAAAATCAGTTAAGCATGGATATAATTCCGTAGAGGCTTTGATCATAGTTGACTTAAAAGCCTCACCCTTAGGATCTGAAAGAGAGGCAAGGGAAACCCCAGGCTCAGTAATCACAAATGTGGCTTTGACTAAAGTTACCTTGGAAACCTCATCCTCAGGTTTGGTAATAGTAGACAAGTTTAAAGTTACCTTGGAAACCTCATTATCAGGGTCTAAAGGGTGAGAAAGAATAGCTTCAGGTTCAGTGATAGTGGATGCATTTAATTATGCCTTTGGGGTCAGAGGTATCTGGTTTTCCTGTGGCTTATACTTACATTTGGAACATAAGTAAGGATTATTTCTTAATGTAAAGAAAAATCTGAGCATTTAAAAAAAAAGTCTGAACATAGGTAATTCTAACCATTTTCCCTTTTTCTTACAATATGGTTCTGGTTGTGAAACAGTATCATAGCCAATACTTTCCCTGCATTCCATTTTGGTTCTAGGGGTAGGCAGGCCATGTGAGGGTGCAGAAACATATTAAATAGCTCTTTCTTAATATGTAGGTACTGGACATTTTCCAGTGCTTAAGAATACAGTGGAGGGCCAGGGATATAGCTCATCAGCACAGTGCCTGCATGGCAAGCACAAGGTTATGAGTCTGATTCCCAGTACCAAAAAAGAAAAAAAAAAAGAAAGAAAGAAAAGAAAAGAATACAGTGGACCCTTGACTTACAAACTCAATTTGTTTTCAAAAGCTGATTATAATTCAATTTGGTTGTAAATCAAGACTATTTTTTCCATAAGAAATAATGGAAGCTGGGTGTGGTGGTGCACACCTATAATCCCAGCACTTGGGAGGCTAAGGCAAGAGGATTGTTGCAAGTTCCAGACCAGCCTGGGCTACAAAGTGAGCTCAAGGCCAGTCTGAACTGCATAACAAGACCTGTCTCAAAAAAAAAAAAAAAAAAAAAAAAAAAAAAAAAAGGAAAGAAAGAATGGAAATACTCATAACACATTCTGAACCTTCCAAAGTACCCCTTAACTAACCTTTTCATTAAAAAAAGTGTTGAATAATATGCAATAATTTTCCTGGTGTATTTATCAAAAAGTTGTAAAATGTGCCTAGTTTACCAGAAATGACAATTTCATGCTGTACTCAGCACTTGAGTTGACATCTTCGGCTTGCAGGAAGGGAGGATGAAATGGAAGGTGGTTATTGTTTGAAAGGAGTTTCCTTCCCCAGGAACATCAGAATCTGGTTTACAGGTGTCCTTTCTCTCCTCAGGACAGTCAGTAGTCCGCTAGGACGTGTTTCTGGCTCACTTGGTCTTAACCTTTACAGAACTAAAAACCGGTCTAAGGTTGTCTGTTTCTGTCTTTTCTTTAACACTATTCTTTTCGATTGTGATTGCTTTCTTTATCTTCCCTTCTTCCCTTATCTTCTTTTCTAGCTTTTTGGGGGCCACTTTGACAGCAGTAATCAAAGCAGTTATATAAAACATGAACCAAAATCATGTCCAGAAACACGCACATCTGGGCTCAGACTGACACGTTCACTTCCTTGTGCTTTTCTGGCATCATGAGTCTTTGTTTACAACCACACAAATACTGAGGATGTGGCTCATAACTCAAGACTTTGGTCATAAATTAAACCTAAAATGCTGGTCAAAACCCAGGTTGCTGGTATATTAGGGGGCTCATAACTCAAGGGTCCACTGTGCATTCCAAAGGAGTAAGAGCTTGAGTCTCATGTGTAAAATAAAGGAGGAAGAATTGATGTCCTTTCAATTTCTACTTGATTTCTGTATCCTCAAAGTGCCCCCGAGGTGACCCACTCTAGAGCAGGTGGCTGCCATCTGGAGGGTAGAAGACAGGTTGGGTCAGACTAGCCATATTTTACCAGCTTACAACCTTATCTTCCCCAGGAACTTGTATTTTTAACTCCAGCAGGTGTTTCCAAAAGTGTGAGTTATAACTAATTGCAGCTGCACCAGTCATGTTGCAAGAAGGATGCACTGTTAGCAAACCCAACAAATCAAGAGATCTAAACCACTGCTTTCCAATTTTTTGAAAGAGAGTAAGGATACTAGATCAAGGGGCAATTTGGAACACTGTTCCACTGCAAAAGAGATCACCTCTAGAGACAGACAGACTCAAATAAATGGCTCAAAGAAATTTTGCCCTGGGCCCTAAGGCAACACATTTATGCTATCTACCTAATCACTTAGACAGTCTTCCCTAACAGCAAGACAAGGGTAAGTTTTACTCAAAATTCACTCCAAAGTTTCTGTGTCTCTCTGAAGCACAGGTTAAACATATACCCATTACCTAGCAACCACAATCCACGTACTACTAAAGGCACACTTATCAGGTTTTGTTTTGTTTTGTTTTTTGGTGGCACCTGGGATTGAACTCACAACCTCACGCCTGCCAGACAGGGACTTAAGCCACTGACCCAAACTCCTGGCCCTGGTTTTTCAAGGCAGAGTCACACTATGTAGCTCAGGCCAGCCTTGTGCTTGCGTTGTAGCCCAAGGTGGCCTCGAACTCACAACCGTCCTCCTACCTCAGCCTCCCGAGTGCTGGGATCAAAGTCGTGCGCCACCACACCCAGTACATTTATCACTTTTCTACAGGCACATGGAAGAAGGGAAAAACTGACTAAAACCATTTTTTACTCTTATTTAACATATACAAAGCACAAGTGTAAATTGTTTCCCTGCTAATTGTTTTCCTCCATGACAGGAAAACAGTTGTTGTAAGCTGTATCAGCCGGACCTCCCCGAGGGAAGGGCAGTTTAACTACTAGGTGTTTATAAAGTTAACTCCCAGTGAGCTGGAGAAAAACTTAGGGGGAGTTCCTAACTTACTAGCAGAGAGGAAAAAAAACCTAAATCTGTAGTTCAGCTCCTAATAGAGGCTTAAGAAAGGGCCCTAACTGTCATTTCTAGTCACTCTGGGACAGAAGATACCAGAAGATCACTGAGAATTACCTCTCACCTCACTGAGGGGTACAGGTAGGGACAATATGTAAATGGAGATTTTTCTGCTGGTTACCCAGTCACACTGTTGGGACCCAGCTTCCACTGAGGACCCTTTGGGTATCCACCAGAGAGTCCCTTTGGCCGTGACCCCTCAGTTGTCCTCTCAGCTTTTACTGGTGCCATGCAACCAGAGATTTGTCTCTAGAAAGGAATCCAGCTGCGTGTCTGGTCAACATTCTATTGGTTTCAATGGGGAGGAGCAAAAAGGTGCAGGGAACCTGTTCTCTGCTTTAAGGGTGGCAGCTATCTCAAGAGCTAAGATTGCCTCCTCTTCAGCAGAAGAGCAGACCAGAAAGGAAACTGAGGCAAAACAGTCCCGATATTTCCTCTAGCATGTGGAGGAGAATCGGGTCCAGTCTGTCTCACTGAAATCTGTCTCCCAAGTCTTGAGAACAAGTGCTAGCCTATTGCCTTTTAATTGGCAGAAGGGGTCCCATGATTTATTAATAGGCATGTGTATTTTCTAAATATAAACAAGATTTCATGAAAAGACCCATTTTACAGCATTTCATATCAAAGCCCACTATGGGGTGATCTAACTTTGCTGTTCCCTAGCTCTGTTGTCTAAGATAAGATAACAAACCACAGCAGTCAGGTAAGTCAAACGGGTCAAACAAGGAACACTAGTAAGTTCAGCAACTAAATCCAAATTACAGCATATACAAAAGAGGAGTTAAATGTCCCATCAAAGAAACATCATAATCTTCCCATGTTCTCAATTTAAATTTACCATCATTTTAACGAAAGAGCATAAAAGAGATAAGGCTATTGACAAAGACAAGGCATAAATTCAAGGATGACAATATTTGGTTACCTAAGCAAGCCACAATCCAGATTCCAGTTGAAATATTTTAAGGGCGCCATGAAACAAAAACAAGCTCATACCTCCTTCCAAAGTTCTCAGTGGAAGCTCCAGACTCACAAGGAAAATGCTAGATGTCAGATATGCCAAGTTCATGTTCCCTGAAGTCAAAGAATGAATTCTAAGGAACAATGGAGGTTAAGAGTAGGAAAATTTATTGGAGAAAAGAAATGGGGAATAGGAATAGCTCCTGAGAGACAGGAGGGGTCCCAAATGGATTGCCAATGAGCCCACCTCTCAAACAAAGTTTTATAGAGCAAAATCAAGAGGTGGGTACAGGGCTGGGGATATAACTCAGTGGCATAAGTGCCTGTCTAGCAAGCACAAGGTCCTGAGTTCGATTTCTGGTACCAAAAATAAAAAAGTCCACTTGGCTGCTGGAGACCAAACATTGGCTGTATGAATTGGGAATACAAATCGCTGTGACATGAGGCCCACAAACTGCAGCGGCACAAAACCCGTGTCATCCACAACCCACTGCATTGGGCCTGAACAAAGCTACAGAATTTGCTTTCAGGTAACATCGAAGTTAACCTCTCAGGGTCCCAGGAACCTTATACCTCATGCCTACATTTCTCAAAAAGTTCTCAAGTCTGTCTCTTATCTGTAGTCAGGTAGGATTTAGTTCACCTGAGCCATCGTCAGCCTTGTCTATCAAGTTGAATTTGACTCTATGTGATCTAGGGCTGGGGCTAAAACATGCCCTGAGTGGTCACTTGCTGGGGAGACCAATGTATATTGCATGACTAAAGACAGTTTGACAAATGGTCACAGCCCACAGGTAGTTTTCAGAGGGCATCGGGAGCCCCTTATAGTTACCCCCAACCTTTGAATGCACAGTTGCAACCGTAGGTCAGCTTGAGGATGCCTACTTTTGTTTTCAGTTCATTCTCACACGGTGATTTCTGAATGTCATCACTGAGGCACTTGCAGGATGTAGAAAGAAAAGGGAGAAAAGGAATGTGACAAAGAACACATTCATCAAGCACCTTCAGCATAGTGGCTAAGGACACAGGCTCTGGACCTGGAATGCCAGGACTTGAGTTCCTCACTGTGTGATCTGCTCTAGGACAACTTGCTTATCCTCTCTGTGCCTCTGTTTCCTATGAGACTGTTCATTCATGTACAGTGCTAGAAACAGCGCCTGGCTGAGACAAGTGCTATGGAAGTGTGACCGTTATTGCTAATTCCTTAATACATAGTATTTGTTTGACATTAACTACAATTCCTGTTGAAAACGAAAATACTGCCGGTCATAATGGCACATGTCTGTAATTCCGGCAAAAGGATCACAAATTCGAGCCCAGCTTGGGCAATTTAGCTACAACCCTGTCTTGGGAATAAAAACTAAAAAGGCCTGGGGGTGTAGGTCCGAGGTAGAGTACATACCTAGCCTGCATAAAGCTCTGGGTCTAATCCCATCACCACAAGGAGAGAAAGAAAGAGAAATTACAGTGAAACCTCAGTTGTCGAACTCAGTTTGTTCCAGATTCGTGTTCAAACACCGAAAAATTCGAGACCTGAATATATTTTCCCATAAGTAATAATGGAAAACAATGGAGACTTTTATAGGTAAATGGTTGAAACTCGAGTCCATAAGTGAAATAAATCTGACTCATACGTGCAAGCATCATATTGTTTCCCTAGTGTGAGAAACTAAAAGAGCAGATAAGATATTACAAATGTATATTAATTCTAGAAATAATGTCATGCCAGCCTTCCGAAATGTTTTCTTCCTTTCCAAAATTGTTTTAATGGTGTCAAGTCTTTTGGATTTTCATAGAAAATTGTATCTTCAAGTGTTTCACCTTAAACTGTTTCTTGAAACTTTTAATTTCTCTGTAATGTTTTCTAATTCTCTGTATATAGGTCTTACAAATTTTGTGGTGAGATTTATTACTGTTTTGTATTTTAATACTCTTGTAACCGATGTGTTTTGTTTTCATTTATTACCATGAAGTGGAAGTATAGTTGCTCCACAATAAATATTTATATAAAAAAATGGAAAACTAAATAATTGGTTCTGAGGCTTAAAAATTACACTTGTAAATTCATTTTTCCAGGACTTTAACAAATTTCCACAATGATTTCTTTGACTTTATCATGCTTCTCAGTTTTCCTGTCAGCTTTACTGCTGGGTGTCACTAACTTTCTTTGGAGCCATGGGTAAAATATTTTACATAAATAAAACTTCAGAAAAAGAAAAGGCACAATGACAAGTGTTTTAATGCACTAATGCAAGCACTATATGTTGTCTGGGGGAGAGCTGTGCTTAGACTGAAGCGTCGCCCCTTTGTGTCCATGGCGAGATACAATGTGTGACTCACTCTCAGCACAGGTTTTTTAAAATCTGATTTTCAGTTCAATTATAGAGCAACGTTACAGACACAGAGCAGATTTTCGTGTGTGTGTGTGTGTGTGTGTGTGTGTGTGTGTGACAAGGTCTCCCTCTGCAGTTCAGGCTGGCCTCGAACTCATGGTGATCCTCCTGCCTCAGCCTCCTGAGTTCTGAGATTACAGGCATGTGACACCACGCCCAGTTGAGCAGATTTTTCTTGAATTTTACTGTTTAAGTAGTGAAAAGTTTGAGTTTGGAGCTATTCGACAACCAAGGTATCACTATACTGAGTTCAACTACACTCATTTGGAATAAATGTCCTGTTACTAGGAGTATATGATAAAGGAATGAAACAGATGTATGGACCAGGCCCTTTTTTTTTTGCTACTACTTCCTTCTTCACAAAGAGTTTTCCACTGTACCAAATTGCTCTTTTTTTTAACATAATAATATGAGTTGGCCATCTTTTCACATCAAAATTTTAGGTCCTGATTATTAATATTGTTATCATTATTATTAGTGCTGGGAATTGAACCCAGGGCCTCATGCATGCTAACCACATATTCAGCTGCTGAGCTACACCTTTGTGTTATTTTTATTTGTTGCAGAGAATTACAGACCATGAATATGCACTTGCCTATTTATATATTCCTATACATTGATGAGTAGCTAATATTTGCTGGATGTGGGAAGGAACATGGATGGGAAAGCAGGACAGAACATGGTTCCCCAAAAGGTTTGTACTTTTGTGGAATAACTCAAGACTCTCATGAAATAATCAGACAACAATGCAAGAAGCGATGTAAGAAAATATTGAATTGAAAACTAGGTAGTACAAAGACCCAATTTAATAGGAAATAACAACACATTGAATATACATTAGAGATGAGAGCCTGCCTCCTGGAAGCCCTGGCTAGAGTAAAGGAGAAATTTACCCTCTGGTCTTCCAGCCTTGCTGAAACATTACTCAAGACAAGAAAGACAAGTCTACACTCCTTCAACAAGCTGCGGCCCAGCTGCAGGGGTGTCGACCAGGGGTGGAATGCAGCAGGCCAGGGTGCAGTGCCATCGCTCAGCACGTGGGCAGCACCTTCCATCTGAAGCCACGCCCTCTCCCACCCGAGGGAGTTAGCCTCCTCCTCCGGGAGTCTGACTGCTGCAGGCCCCCAGGCACGGTGACTCTGCTCAGGCAGCCAGAATGAGAATTCCCCTTTGCAGCTCCTTAATCCTCCGTTTGGCCCTGATTCCTTGGGAACATCTCGTGGGACCGAGACAACCGTTGCCCCACACGGCCAAGCTAGGGACAAGCTGTGCTTAAATATTCAGACGTTTATGCCCGGGCTGCATTTATTTCACCCCACCCCTAAGTACTAATCGCTACTTAAGCCAATAACTCTTGGTTGCCACAGAATTAGGTTGTGTGAAAGCCTACTCTTGGCGTTTATCCTGCAAGGTCCTACCTGCTAGCTGTTTCATAACTTAGAGGATAAACTTTTTGACCCCCACCTTGCCCACTTACACTTCCAGACAAGTCCTTCTTTTTATACTGACAGGATAATTAATAATCAGTGAGCCAACAGGTATTTACTAAATACCTACTGTGTATTTAGTTAGCTCTTTGGTACGAAGCGTGGAGTTTGCGGTGCTAAGGTGACAGGTCAAACGAAAATAAAACCTGCTCTGCCCTTGGGAGCTATACAGGACCACACAGGACCACGCAGGAGGTCCTGAAGTCATCAAGGTGGGTGGCACAGAGCTGAGGGTGTGCAGAGAGGCAAGACCTGGCGGGGAGAGGGCTGGGAAAGAGGAGTCACAGTTGGCCGAAACAGGTGTTTACTTCCACTTCCCGAATAATCCATGGCAGCCTTGTCTGGTGGCCCTGGACACTGAGTTCAGTGAAGCACGTGAAGGAGCGTGGCAGCTAGATGAATATTTTGCTCCCTGATTCACAGAAAGTCAAGCGTTTCTCTGATCACTTGGGGGTGAAATTAACTCACCCATTTGTCTTCTCTGTATTTCCAATAAGGAAAAAAATGAAAACTAGAACAATGAATGCCTTTAGACTCTTTACATGCATTCATCCAATTTGCCATATTTATTATCTATTTATGATGGGTTTTTTTCTCAAAATAAATTGCAGGGCTGGGGACACAGCTGGGTGATGGGGTGCTTGCCTAGCATATGTGAGGCCCTGATTGAATCTCCAGCACTGAAAAAAAGGAAGGAAAAAGAAAACCATTTTTAGCATTGATTTACTGCTTTATTCACTTTCCCAAGTTTCCACACAATGCTCTCTCTAGCTTTTTTCTTTTTTTAATTAAAGTGTAATTAAGGTTTACTCATTGCATTTGCTTGACTTGTCTTTAAATCTGTTAGTCGGTAACAGAACCTTGCTCCCCTTTTGTGTCCTTTTATAATCTTGACATTTTTGAAGAGCATAGATCAATTGTTCTGAACAATAACCTATAATTTTGGATTTGTCCAATGTCTTCCTCATAATTTAATTCAGACTCCATTCTTTTTTTAATTATAAAATTATAACAACACAGAATTTATCATTTTAGCCACACACACCACTTTTTCCCCCGTACTGATCTTCTCACTGAGCTACATCCCCAGACATTTTTTTTTTCTTTTTAAGTTAGGGCTTGGGTGGAACTTGGGATTCTTCTGCCTCAGCCTCCAAAGTAGCTGAAGTTTCAGGTGTGTACTACAGTGCTCAGCTCATTTCATTTCAGCCCCCCCTCCCCCACCACCTTTTTGAGATAGGGTCTCACTATTTACCCAGGCTGGCTTTGAACTTGTGATCCTCCTGCTTCACCTTTCCAAGTGTTTTAGCCATTTTAAAATGTGCAAATCAGTGGCATTAAGTATATTTAAAATGTTGTACAACTGTCACCACTATGTCCAGAGCTTTTTCATCATCCCAAATATTGTCAATGTAGGCATTAAACAATAACTTCTCATTCCCTCTCTCCCCAGCCCCTAGTAGCCTCTATTCTACATTATTTCTTTTCCTTTCCTTGCTTTTATTTTCTCTTTTCTTTTCTTTTCTTTTGCTGTTGGAGATTAATCCCTGGGAATTACACCTTCATCTTTGTGAATGTACCTAAAACAGGTACTGTGTATAAATAGAATGATACAAATTGTCCTTTTTTTCCTCTGAGTTATTTTATTTTGGATGATATTTTCAAGGTTTGTCTATCTTGCAGCATGTATCAGAGTTTTCTTTTTAAGAATGAGCAACATTCATATCCATGTGTGTGTGTGTGTGACTTTTGGTTATCCTAAATAATATTGTTGTGAACATTGGTGTAGAGATATCTGCTTGAATTCCTATTTTTAATTCTTTTGGGTATACATCTAGAAGCGAAATTACAGAACCATATGATAATTATATGTGTAACTTTTTCAGAAAGTGCCAAACTGTTCTCCACTGTAGTATCATTTTATATCCTCACTAGCAATGTATGAGGATTTCAGTCTCGCATCATCCTTGCCAACACTTATTGTTGCTTTTCTTTTTTAAAATAATACTCATCCTGATGGGTGAGAACTAGTTTCTCATTGTGGTTTTGATCTGTGTTTCTTTAATGAATTAGTAATGTTGACCATCATTTTTTGTGGTTATTGGCCATGTGTGTATCTTCTTTGGAGAAAGGCCTATCCAAGTCCTTTACCTGGTTTTGAACAAAGTTGTTTGTTTGTTTTTAACTCAGAATATGACTCTGTTAGGAAATAGTCTTTTAAAATTTTTGTGATTAGTACATGTTTCAGCCCACAGTGTTTACATTCCTTGTGTGGAGTTGGTGCATCTACACAATATGTCTCAATTCCTTTCCCTCCCTCCATCTCTTGATTCCCCTTATCATTTGAGAAAGATCTGTCTCCCTACTTCCTATTATCCATCTTTTATTTTAATCTTTATTTCTACTTTGAGTTTCTCATATAAGAGAAACTATGCAATGTTTAAGCTTCTGTGTCTGATTTATTTCATTTAACATTATGGTTTTGTTGTTGTTAAATTATAGGAATTATTTTTATATTCTGGATATTAACCCTTTATCAGATATATGATTTGAAAATATTTTCTGTGAGTTATCTTTTTACTCTCTTGATAGTGCCTGTTGATGCTTAAAAGTTTTAATTTTAATGAAATCCAATTATCTGTTTTTTCTTTGGTTGTTTCAACTTTTGCCATCATGGTCAAATCCAATGTCATGAAGATTTTCTATTGTGTTTTCTTCTAAGAGTTTTATACTTTTAGCTCTTAAGTTTTGGGTCTTTGACCTGTTTTGAGTTAATATTTGTATGTGACATAAGATATGGGTACATTTTCCTTCTTTTGTATAAGAGAACATCAAATTTTTCAGTACCACCTCTTGAACAGATTGTTCTTGCTCCCATTGAATAGTCTTGGCAACTTTGTGAAAAATCAATTAACTATACATGTGAAGGTTTCTATCTGGGCTCTCTAGTCTGTGGTTCTTATACCTACTCTAGTCCCTTTTAAGAATAATATGGTTTCTTTCAATCATTTTTAAATACTTACATCCACTCCCAAAAAGAAAGAAGAGGCCGAAGATATAGCTCAGCAGCATAAGCACCTGCCTGCCATTCACAAGGTTGAAAGTTTGATTCCTGATACCAAAAAAAAAAAAAAAGATTACCAAAAAGCCTGGGTTTGAATGCTATAAAGAGCACAACATTTCGAAGTTGCCCAATTCCCTGATTAGCATTTAAAATGTCATGGCTGGGCAAGCATTGAAAAGTCTGTTGGGCATGACCATTCTCTACACTTGTTTTCCATGTTACTAAACTTGAAGATCATGTTGTCTTCTAATTCTCTAGGACTGGAATGAGATTTATTTTATGTATGTTCAGCCTTTTACTTATAGAAGAAGAGTTGCAGTTAATCAGCATTTATTGAACACAGTTTGGGGAAGACACCTTTTTATACAGGACTTGGTGACTTACAGTCTATGTGGGGTAGGTCTGTATGCCAATGAATGGCTTAGTAATTATGTGGACATGGAGTGATGAAAATTTAAAAATTAAATCAGGATGCAAATTCCCCAAAGGTGGGGTACATTGGGATTGGTGAAGAATACATTAGGATTCAGGGGTGAAGGTGAAGAATACTGGGTACTAAAACACAGAAACAGGAACAGGTAAGCTCTCTGAGAATAGCAAGATGTCCAGCCCCACAGGCCTGGAGGGCAGGCGGAGGAGTGCCCTGGTGGGTAGGTGGGGAGGGGCTAAATTAAGGAGGATTTTAAAATAAGCAAGTAAAAGAATGTGTACTTGGTTTATCAGACAGTAGTAGACCCTTAAAATTTCCCAAATAGCCAGGTGAAGTGGTGCATACCTGTAATCCCAGTTATGTGAGAAGTTAGAGCAGGAGGAACCCAAGTTCAAGTACCATCTGGGCAATTTAATAAGGCACTGTTCAAAAATAAAAATGAAAGGGGGGTCCCTGTGCTACACATTCAGTCCCCACCTGTTCCACTGACAGGAGCTTTCTGTCTCTCAATAAATATTTCCTACTCTAAAAAATAAATAAATAAATAAATAAATAAAATGAAAAGGCTGGGATATAACCCTAAAACTGAAAGAAGGTTCTCATGTGACATGATTTTTTTTTTTTTAATGAAGAAATGGACTACTCTTTTAGGTAGTTTGTCCCAGAGGAAATGCAGGAATCAGTTCAGTTCTCTTAGGTCTTCCCTGGAAAGGAAAGTAGTACATCTTTGCCCTATCCTCAATGCTAGACTGAGGTGTATCTTCCAACTTTCTTGACTAGCATCTACTGTCAGAAAGTGCACTGAGCCGGGCATGGTAATGCACACCTGTAATTCCAGCACTCAGGAGGCTGAGGCAGGAGGATCATTGCAAATTCGAGACCAGCCTCGGCTACAAAGTGAGCTTGAGGCCAGCCTGAACTATACAATGAGACCCTATCTCAAAAATAAAAAAAAATTAAAAAACAAAACAAAACAAAACAAAACACTGGATCTAAGATCCTGTGAGATTTTGCCCAAGTTCAGTGCAACCCACTAACCTTTTGTGCTAATGGCATAAAATTTCCACACTTGGTTCTGGTTTGTGTTGGCACTGTCCCCAGCTTTCCAAGCTTCCAAGTTACAGACAGGGCTATAATTTTAGTTCCCTCATTTTTACAAAAGGTCAAGCTTTCTTTTCTTTTCTTTTTTAAGGTCATGTTTTCTAAAGCTCTTGGGGAATCAACTGGAATTTGTCTCTGTTGTGAAGGTGCATGAAAACTGGGGGACACTTCAATTGAAATTAGGGTATTCTCTCCACCCAGTCCCACCCCAACTCCATTCCCCTAGAGCTGGCCCTCACCAGGACCCAGTACTCTGTCTTCATTCAGTCCTTGCCACAACAGCTGAAAATTACCTGTGACTCATCAAGTGATTTAAAACTGCCCAGTTGCAGACAAGAATATGGGGCTTTGCCAGTGACATTTTCGGGTCACTGGAAAACTCGAGCAAGCAGGAAGTCTCCTGCGGGCTGGAATGGTGGAGCTGCACAGATATCATTGCACATTCCAAAGGGAGAGTAGCATATGCAGAGCCCCCGGGTTGATGCGTCTTTACCCTCCCTTCCCTGCTGGACACTGACACTGGAATCTCATCAGATGGCTACTGCGTTTGGTTTTCAACCAGGAAAACAAAGAAAAGAGATTTGTTTTCTCATCTGCTTTTGCTGAATGTTACCTCTGATTCTACTTACTGGTCGCGCCTTAGACACCCTGGGGTTGTTTGGGACTCTAGCTTTGTTGGCTCGTTTTTGCGTGTCCTGCTCCTGAGTTGTCTTCATTCTCCTCCGGTCTCCCAGAGTACCTTCAATCTATGATTAATTCTGCAGCCTGCTAATATTCTGCCCACGAATTGCTATTTTAGCAACTTGGGAAGCTGCGTTCTTTGAGTATCTTTACCAAACATCTTGGGCTTCCTCACAATCCGGTTATCTTCTCATCTGTATGCTTTTCTAGAAATAATCATGAATTAAAAACATCTCTTCATTTTCAAGGCCATACCATCAACCCAGTCCTCCAAAGAACAGTGCAAAAGTATGTTCTGCCCAGTGCAAACCTAATTCTAGACTCCCAGAAGCTTCAGATCATTTCCTGGAAAACTTCCATGCTTTTCTTGGTGACTTGTTTTGCGGTACTGGGGACAGAACCCAGGGCTTGGTGCAGGGTAAGCAAACACTTCTCCATGGGGCTGCACCCTGAGTCTTGTGCTTTACTTTTGGTGTTCGTTTGTTTTTATTTGTTTAGATTTGTTTTTAACCTTTTTTTTCCTCCATAACTGACACTGGGGTGATGTGCAAAAAAGGACTATGAGTCAGAGTGGTTAAAACAACAATAACCCTCCCCCATCCTACACACACACACACACACAAAGACCATCTTTGCATTTTCCATTTCTGGTCCCAAGGCATCCTAAGGTGAGTAACTTCACAGATGCCAGTGCATGTTCAGAACATTGCTGAAGGGAACAGTCTTCCTTTCTGGTTTGCTTACCGAACTTTTGTCCAGAGAGCATCCCATTCTGCTATGAACAAACCCATTGCCATCTCCAAATTGCTAGGTTGAATATGGGAGTCCAGTGCCTGGCACTGAGTTAGAAATAGAAAATGAGCTGGCAGCCAGCGCCTCCCCCCAACCCCCAAGTCCTGGCCACCCTGTCATGCTAGAGTTTTTGCTGAGTCCCTCCCCGACCCGAACCTTCTGCTTTTGAACCGGCTCCTTCCCTTCTGGAACCCTTGGCTTAACTTCTGCCTCAGTCAACAGTGGGAAACATTTGTAAATGTTTTCAAATGTGCCTTAGGTCCTTGCACATGTTTACGAAGTCCCTGATTCTCCTCCAGAACACTGGGCAAAGCGCTGACCTCTTTCTCCCCCACCACCAACCTGGGTGGGTGGAGAAGGCCCCCAGCCTTCCCAGTGGGGAGGAGGCTGGGCCCGGGCCTCTCCTAGAAGGCTGCAGCAGGCGCACTGCAGCCGGGCCGAGGAAAGGAGCTGGCGGCCTGCGCTGTGCTGACTATATTTAGAACCAGCTTTCCTGCTTATAGAAAGCAGCGGCCCTCTGTGGCTATAATTATGCCTGCCTGAAGAGTCACTTTCTTTCAAAAACTATTTTCAGGTGTTTACCACCACTTTCTTTAAAATGATGGGGAAAAAAAAAAAGAAAGAAAAAAATTAAAAATTGCTTAAAGACAGGCAGTCCTCAGAGCAGGAGCTTGGGAGAGGCTGGGTAAAATTCCATTCTGCTATCTTGGTGTCACCTGAGGACAGGAATCAAGAGGGCTGCTTAGGGACAGCGGAGGGGACAGAAGAGTCTTTTCATCACCTAGACTGTCAGTCAAGTCCTTAGTCCTGGAAGACAGAATTCCTGGGTAGCATCCTGCTGTGCACTCCCAGATCCATCCAGGAAACAGCACAGTGGCTACTGGCTAAATGTCTAGGCTCAAGTCCTGAGTGATGAGGCCTGTAACAGGCCTACTACTCAGGCAAGTCCCTCAACCTTGAGGCCTGGGTCTCCCCATGTATAAAATTCAGAGAATCTCTGTGAGGGTGGAATGGGGCAAAGGCAAATGGGGTAGAGTAAGGATGGCACTGACTCAATCAGAAAATGCTGTTTTGTGTTGTGCTGGTTATTCTGTACCAGGGACAAGGAGACCTTCGCTCAGTGCCACACACTCCTGGAAACGATGCTCCAAGGAAACACAGAGCAAACTGAGGCCTGGCTCCTGGCCTGAGAGAGAGGAGACAGACCCTTCAGGGAGTTGCTCAGAGAGTATGGAAGAGGGAGAAGGAATTCTCACCTCATCCTCCCTCATGACGGATGTCACACCACAGGCTTATCTGGGTCACTTCGCCCTTCTCCCTCTGAGCTCATGCTCAGCCTGTGGGTCAAAGAAAGCTGTGGAGGGAGTATCCAGGCCTCCAACATGTGGAGCTGATTGCCTTCTCCCTCACTCTCAGGACTTCCACCTGGTCTGGGGTGCAGAGGAGCTGGGGGTCAGGTAGGATTTGGCTCTACAGACTGGGACTCTGGCAAGGGACCTGGGTGGTTGATGGGCTGTGTTGTTAGTTCCTAAATCCGTCCCAGAGACATACCCCATCCTCCTTGCCCACACTCAGAGGTCAACCTCTGGGGACACTGGTGCTGCTGTTAGTGTGCCTGTGCCACAGCCATGACCATCCACCCCATCTTGAGCCCCTAACTCGTTCTGGGCTCTTGCTCGCCCTTGCTTTGCTTTGTCTATCTGACTCCTCTCCAAGTCTATCAGTGTCCACTTCAGTCTCGTTTCCACTGTGAACCCTTTTCTGACCATGCTCACACTAGTCTCACTGTCCCGTGTCTCCTTCTTACCTAGTTCATTCATTTGGAAATTAGAAATACACTTAATTATAGTCTCAAAGAATATGTGAACACCTGTTTGATTGCAAGGCCCTGAGGGTGGGTGTTGGAATATCCATAAAAGCAAAGAACAGGATCTTCTACCAAGAAGCTTAAAATCTTTAGGTGTGAAATAGAGGATCTGGAAAATTCCCTCTTGCCATATGCATGTTGTTTTTCAGGTTGAATGTTATTATTTAATTCAGTAATTATAGTAAACAGCTACTAGATGTTTGTATGTGCTAGTACTGTACTAAGTATTTTATACAAATTATTTTATTTTGCTCTTTGTTGTTGTTTTTAATAGAACTCTTGTACAGTAAATAATATTCTTCCCCTTAGAAATAACAAGCCGGATGTGGTGGCATGTGCCTGTTATCCCAGCACTCAGGAGGCTGAGGCAGGTGGACTGCCATGAGTTTGAGGACAGCCTGGACTACAAAGTGAGTTCAAGGCCAGCCTGCACTGCATAGCAAGACCCTGTCTCAAAAAAAAAAAAGAGAGAGAGAGAGAGGGAGAGAGAGAGAGAGAAAGAAAAAAGAAAACAAAAGTAGAAATAATGAACCTAAACTGTAGACGAGTTAAGCAATTGCCCACTATTGGCCATTGAGAAAGGCAGCACCAGCCTGTGGACCAGACAGTGCCACTACATTGTTTATACTCTAACCACAGTGTCCTGTTTCTCCTGGGCTTCACCTTTTCTGCCCAAGTAGAATGTAACTCTTAGAAGGCAGATACCCTGTCTCATCCTTTCTAGATGGCTCTGAATGCATTACGGTAAGTCCCTGATTTAGGAATGCTACAGTTGTGAACTTTCACAAGTATACTATACAAGACTCACTTTGTTGGCTTACAAACCAATCCAATTTTTGAACGATTCTCCCTGAATGAAACTTGTTTGTGAGTCGGGGACTTACTGTATTGATTTTGTAAGTAGGAGACCTTCACAGGCAAGAGATCCTCAGTCAGCATTCAGAGGATCCCTTAATAAGCAGGCCCTGCAGCAGAGAGACAGGATTCTTTCTCCAAGTTTCTTAGCTACAGGACAAGACAATTGGGAAAGGATATAGTACAGTAGAACACATATATATATAACTGAGGACCTGGGCTCTATCCTAGTACAAAAAAAAAAAAAAAAAAAAGAAAGAAAGAAAGAACTGAGGAAAGAGCCTGAGAGTCCAGAGCCCATACACTGTGGTACCGTGCACTAAATCAGCTCATACTGCCTCCTTGCTGACCCAGACCTTGATCCAGGCCTAGGCCAAGGTTACCACAAAAGCAGCCAGCTAGGTAAGTATCAGGAAGACTTTGTAGGAGTGCTTCTCTGAGATGGTCATAAACCCATTAGGGAGAGACCCTAGGCCTTCACGACTTCAGATCAATGCCTGTCAGAACTGGTGAGTCCAAAACATTGCCCAGAACCTGGACTTTATGTCTCGCCTTGAGGACAGAGTCACCCCACCCCTCAGGGTTTTCCATCACATCTGCCAAGTTACAGTGATTGTACTTCTAAGATCAAGGAGACAGAACAATAAAATAAGAGTCCTCACTCAAAGGGACAGATGGTACTAAATTCAATGAAAATCTTACAGCCTAATCACTCACCTACCATGTTATCCATTTCTCTTGTATTTGTTGGTTGCCTGGTTGGTACAAAAAGCTATATAAACACTGAAAAGGAGACAAAAAAGTACACTTCCTGCCCTCCAGCAACTTACAAAGGAGGTGATACTAGGGTTTTTTTTTTTTTTTCCTACAGTGCTAGGGATGAACCAAGGGCCTCACACATGCACGCTCCAGCACTGAGCTATGCTCTGTCCCTGGATTAGTTCTGTGTACACATATCTACAACCTGAATCGTGGAATAAGGATTGCATATCCACTGTGTATTAATTGCTTACCTGCTACCTCTAATAAGTGATTTTAATAGACTTTATATTATTTAATCCTTACAGTAGATCTGAATATAACTATCCTATTTTTACATGTTAGCTCAGCTCGGAGAAGTTAACATGTAGCAGAGCTGTAATTCAAGCCTAAGTTTGTTTGACCTCAAAGTGCTCCTCACAGTCACCACGGGAGGTCCAGACATGAGGACCACTGAGAACAGAGGTCATGGTCGCTGTGACTTTGTTGAGCAGAAGTAACTTACTGGGAAAGGCTGCTATAAAGCTGCAGAAAAGTCTCCTGTAGAATTCACCTCTTCTAATGACGTTTCCTCCTCCCAGTAGTTAACCTTTTTGATTTTTCTCCAATCTAACCTCCACAGAATGACCAAATTAATATAAGATCCAGCTATGATCATCATGAACTCCTCTGCTCAAAAATCTTCAGTGACCCTCATAATAGTCCCAAGCACATTTTTTGTGTGGTACTGGGAATTAAACTGTATCACTGATCTGCATTACCAGCCCTCCCCCACCCTTTGAATTTCATTTTGATACAGAATCTCACTAAATTACCCAGGCTGGCCTTGAACTTGCAATCCTCCTGTCTCAGTCTCCCCGAGTGCTGGAATTACAAGCATGTGTTGCTACGCCTGTTCCCCAAACTGTTCTGGGGCCTGCCATTCAAACTTACCCACTGGCTAAGCCTGGCTTCCTACCCATCCCTCCAGTCCCTTTCTGTATGTCCTTGCAGGGTAGAACTGCCTGCTGCCTCATGCACAGGCCCACACCTGCTGTTCCCAATGCTCTTTTTATGCCTCCTTTCTTCCTGGAAGGTCTTTACCTCATTGTCTCTCCAACTCTTATCCATCCTTTCATTAATGACTTAAATGTGAGAGACAATTACGAAGCTAAGGCAAATATCTATGCATGTGTACACATCTATCTCTATTTTTTACCTTGTGTTGTATTTGTCTTATTTCTTTTACCACAGCAATCTCTTTGAACCAAAATCTCATTCATTTGTACATTTCCCCATAGTTTAGGATTCTAGGACATCTAAATACTAATTTATCAGATAAACTAATTTTTAAAATTAAGGGGCTGGGGTCAGTGGTGGATCACTTATCTCGCATATTCAAAGCCTTGGTTTTGGTTCCTAGCACTGCAGAAAAGAAAAAAAAAAGAATAAATTACTTAAGCAGAGGGAATTGAACGTGCACACAAGCACTCATGTCTTTACACAATCATGAGTTCGGGGTTCTTGAAAACCAATGCACAAATGAAGGCAGCAGGGTTAGCTTACAGAGGATGATGAGTCATTTACATAGTGTGCTGTAGAGGGAGAATGGGACACAGAGTTCAGGCGAGAGGTAGAGGAAGGGCTGCAATAGCAGTGAATTTTATTCTTTGAAATATTGCCCAACATCCTGGTATTTGGGGATTTACCTCCCTTGCCTGTGCACTTTGCCCCACAGCCTAGCAGTCGGAACTGTCCGCTGTTGGTGGCCCCCGGCCCCTCCACACCTAGGCGTGCTCATCCCAAGGAACATGCCCATGCAAACCAAGTCCAAGAGCGAACGCTCTTGGGCCAACTCAGCTTAGGCTCAAGCTGGTCAATGACTGCTGGGCTGGTAGGTTCCGAGTCTGGATGACAAGGAGGAGGTTTGGTGTGTATGCTAACATACCTGCCCTACTTTGGGATTGGGAGTGTCCATCCTGAGAATGCACAGTGAGAGCAGACTGAGCAGGCTGTCTGTAGGGAGGCTGTGCCCTAGGAAAAGGTGTCTTCATGCAGGGTCTGAGGTAGAAGGGAGCAGTGCGTGGGCGAGAGGTGAGGAAACTGCTGGAGAGTGGGGCTGCTTCAGTGTCAGGACCCTGAGGGTGCAGGCCCTTGGATCCAGGGACACAAACCTGCAAACACTGCACTATCAGAAGGGGTCTGTCTCTCTGTCTGTCTGTCTCTCCCTCTTAGATATGCTGAGGTCCTATGGGACTTCTAGAGTTCCACGGAGTTAACTGTAGAAAACTAAGACAAGCAGTTGGGCATAGTGGCACACACTCACAATCCCAGGGGTTTGGGAGGCTAAAGCAGGGGGGTGGAAATTCAAAGCCAGCCTGGGTAAGTTATCAAGACTGTCTCAAAATAAGAGAGAAAGGCCAGGTGTGGTGGCACATGTCTTTAATCCCAGCACTTGGGAGGCTGAGGCAGGAGGATCATTGGAAGGTCAACACCAGCCTGGGCTACAAAGTGAGTTCAAGGCCAGCCTGAACTGCATAGTGACACCCTGTCTCAAAAAATAGGGCCGGGGATTTAGCTGAGTGGCATAAGCACCTGTCTGGCAGGTGTGAAGTTGTGAGTTCGATCCCTGGTACCAAAAACAAACAAACAAACAAGCAAACAAAAAAACGATAGAAAGAGTTGAGTATATAACTCAGTGCTAGAACACCACTGGGTTCATCCCTAGTACCACCATCCCCCACCCCCAGAAAAACCTAAATTGTAAGGTAAATGTCAACTTGTTGAATGTAACCCACACAGGTGCAGTTTTCCAACATGAGATTTATAAATTCCCACAGAGGTCCGTGTGATTCCAAGGGGCTGGAGAACCTGCTGAAACCGTGGGTAAACGTCACCTGTACATGCACCTGTGTGGCTGCCCTGGGGGACATAGGGCAAGTAGTGGGCATTTCAAATATTCAGTGTAATCTGACAGGGAGGTTTGGAAGGCAGCGATTATCTTCCCAGTCAACACTTTGCTTCCCTGCTAACGCTGAATTTAATGTAGCAATTAAAAAGTTCACGTGATCTTTATTTTTAAGGAGAACAAGTGTTCCTTTACCTAAGAACCACAGACACGCCTTTTGAAAAGGATTATCAGCCACTTAGATTCCGAAAGGGTCTGTGACCTCCTGAAAAGTTAACAAAACAAAACAACACATTTTTCTAGAGGATAAAGGTGGGAACAGGGTGTCAGGGGAATTCGGAGGACATTCCAACTCCTCCCACTTCCCATGTGCTGCAAACATGTGTAGTGGGAAACAATGACAAATACAGGGAAGTGACTGGTCACTTTCCTTAAAAGATTTTTTTTTTTTTTTGAGACAGGGTCTTGCTGTGTAGCCCAGGCTGGCCTCAAACTCATGGCAGTCCTCCTGCCTCAGCATCCCAAGGGCAGGGATTAAAGGAGTGTACCATCATGCCTGGCGAAAGATATTTAAAATAATGGAATCCTGAGGATTTCTCAGGGTTTTTCACTGCTTAGGTAACATGAGTCTTTTTTACCTGTCCTTCTTTCCTTTAGTGTTCACTGCCTCAGGAACCAATCAGCAGCTGTTGTTTGCCTCAGGAGGGGCTGAGGCTACTGGGCAGGAGTCCTTGTTTGTTAGGCTGGAATGAGGGGCCAGGCTCCGGAAGGTGGAGGGCGTCCTTCGTGTGATCCATGAGAACCACACTTTCAAGTGCCTCTTTAAAACTTCAAAACTATTTTTGGATTCCTCCAAGTAATCATAATTGTATTTTGAGTAGCCATAAATGAAAAACCGCATGCTGATAAAAAGCTTCAGTGCATTCCGTAATCCTTCTAGTATGCAATTAGAAATTACAGTGGCATCTCTGTGAATTTGAAGAGTAGCACAGCGTCCATGTGTGAGATGCATTATTTATTTGTTCTGTAGGCAATATTTGGTGCATCTGGATTTGGAGACCCCATCTCCAAATGAGGGCTCCTTCCACTTCCCATAAAGTAGGACTCGCTCAGAGGTCTAATTCCAGTTCCTCACTTCACAGACGAGGAAACTGAGCTCAAGCACAGTCGAGCTCTTTGGGAGGTAGGTGGCACCCACTCCAGAGCCCAGGGCCCTGGGCTACTCCAGGACTCTTGCAGGCGCTGCCACTACCCCACCACCCCCACCCCAAGAGAAGAAAAGACTCTGTCTTGCCTGACCTGAACAGTCTGACAGGAGAACCAATCACACGACACCCCAGGCCCTGCCAACAAAGTGAATGACAAAGTGATGACGGAGCTGCCATGGACCAAGATGGATGAAGGTACAAAACTGCTGATTGGGAGGCGGAGGCAGGAGGACGGCCAGCCCTACCTCACTGAGCTCTCCCTGTAACCCGTGAGTTGAGGATTATTATCTTCACCTCGCAGATGTGGAAACTGAAGCTTAGAGATGCTAATGGCAATGTCTCATGGTCACAAAGGCTTCAGAGATAGGATCCAAAGCCAGGTCTAAGTGCAGACCCTGAAGCAGTAACCACTGGACAGTACTGCCCTATGCCAGGCTGCCTGGGTTCAGGGTTCTTGGGTCTTCTTTAGGACTAATGTTTATTTGCTGCCCCTGTACTCAAAGACTCATCTGAACCCAGCCATAGTTTTCCAGAAATGTGTAAGCCTTTTTCTCCTGAGAGACTCTGTCTGTTGCAAAACACATCTTTGCCACATTTCCTAGAGTCTAGGGCTCCACAGGCAAAACACAAACTTTGAGAGCAGAGGATTCTTTAAAATCCCCACCCCAGCTCACAGACTTTGTCCAGGGAGGTTGGAAAGTGCTCCTACGTGCATCTTTCCAGTCCCCGCTCTGGCCCTTCTCCAGTGTAAAACCTTCCCTCCCCACCTCGCCCACTCACTCCAGAACTTGGGCCAGTGTGGAAAAGGCCTTCAGAACTGTGTGAGTCAGCACTGACTTCTCTCATTCCTTCTAGGACATTTTCTCTTTGGCCTTTAACATGGCTTCTGCCTTTGCTCTTTTGATTCATGTCCCTAGCCGAGGCCACATCTTAAACATGCTCTGGGTTCCCTACCCTAAGAGCCCGGTGTAAGCTGAACACACCTGCTATTAAAGAGTCACTGCCGATGGTTCTGAAAACAAATGGTCCCTCTTCCTGGCCCATTCATTTTGAGGCTCCCCTCAAAACATTGCTGCCCTCCACACCCTCCTGGATCCCCCACGAGGCACATGATCTTTGAAAATGCTGGGATTTTATTTTATAAACATGACCTTTCCCAGACTCTGTTGAGACTCAGGCAGCACTGCCTGGAAGACATGAAACCAGTTTTTCTGCCCCTGACCAGGGCTCCGCTGGTGCCATGAGAGGCCACTCAAAGCTTTGGTGGCTTCGCCTTTCAAAGCACCTAAGTCCAGCCAGTGCACTAAAGGCAAGAGAGGAGGAGGGTGTTTGCTGTTCCTCTTTATTTCTGTCACCTTCTCAAGGGCTCCTGTTCCCCAAGTGTGTTTGCCTTTTCTAACCTAGGAGTGTGGGAGCCTCTGTCTGTGCAGCCTGAAACAGGGTTCCAGAGTAAAAACAACCCCTCTCCTGAGCCCGCACAAGGTCCCAAGAGCCCAAGCTCCAGTCCCGGCCCACAGAGCATGGTACAATCTGGGCAGCCTTCTCTGGGCTGAGCCAGACTGCTCACTGTGCCTGCTGGGAGTCTCAGGTTAGACATCTCTCCAAACCTCGGCTTCTGCATCTGTGAAAGGGAGAGATTTGGGCACAGTTGCTCATTAACTCCCTTCCTGCCGAACACTATATAGTTAGTGGGTCCCAGACAGCACACTGCCCCCTCAGCGTTCCCCATATCCCACCCAGCCACAGCCTTCCCACAAGACAGTTAACCACACGCTGCAACCAGGACCACGCCTTCCTGCCAAGAGTCCCCCAAGTCAGACAGTCCTAGCTGCCAGCTGGTACCCTAGAAAACTTCAGAGGGTGCTGAGTGCAGTGACACACACCTGCAATCTCTGCTGACTGGGAAGGTGAGGCAGGAGGATGGCAAGTTCGAGGCCAGTCTGAGCAATTTAGTGGGGCCCTGTGTCAAAATTTTAAGAAGGAGGTAGGGCTGGCAGGACTGAGGTAGCTCAGTAGTAGGTTGCCTCTGGGTTCAGTCCCCAGTACTGCAGAGAGAGAGAGACAGACAGACAGACAGACAGACAGACACACACACACAGAAAGACAGGCAGAGGTAGAGACAGACAGAGAGAAAGACAGGAACTTGACATTAAATGAATAAATTGGTCTTTCCCTTTTCACCTTTCGTGTTGTATCCCTACCACAGTCCTGTGATTCACTGAATAATGTTAATAATAATAATAATATCTGAAAGTTTTATCTGATGTTTACAGTTTATGAAATGATTTTACATCTATTAGCTGACTTTAAAATCCTCAGGACAACTCTATGTGGAAGGTAGAGATTGTTATTTCTGTTGGCTCTGAC
>RJWM01018525.1:7765-40953 GCA_004363535.1 Dasyprocta punctata
GTTGTAGCCCAAGCCGGCCTCGAACTCACAACGCTCCGCCTACCTCAGCATCCCAAGTGCTGGGATTAAAGGCGTGCGCCACCACGCCCGGCTGCAGCCCTAGTTTTTTGAGGCAGGGTCGCACTATGTAGCTCAGGCCAGCCTTGCGCTGGCGTTGTAGCCCAAGCTGGCCTCAGACTCACAACACTCCACCTATCTCAGCCTCCCGAGTGCTGGGATTAAAGGTGTGCACCACCAGGCCTGGCTCCTAGTTAAGTTTTTAAAAAGTGCTCAACAGCTAGGTGTGGTTGCTCACACCTGTAATCCCAGCACTCAGGAGGCTGAGGCAGGAGGAGTCCTGCAAGTTCAAGGCCAGCCTGGGTCACATAGTTCAAGGCCAGCCTGAACTACATAGAAGACCGTGTCTCAAAAAAAAAAAAAAGTGCTGGACAAAGGAGACAGAGACAAGGGCTGGGAGTTTGGCTCAGCGGCTGACGTGCCTGTCAGGCAGGCGCGAGGTTGTGAGTTCAATACCCGATGCCTGAAAAAAAAAAAAAAAGGAGAGACAGAGGAACATGTTTGTGGCCACCTGGTAGGAAGCCCCTGGTGGACACTGCAGTGAGTCCTATGTAGATAGTTGAACTGAAGCGCCCCCTAGGGGTAATTTTAGAAATTGCCTGGTATCCTTCCTAGCAGTGATTAGGAGGCTCCTAAGAACTGAGTGACTGGGGGCAGGGAGATCTGACCTGTAAGGTCAAGGAAGGGTTGGCCTTCATTTCACTTGACTTTGGAGTGTTCTGTGCAACAATTGGTACAAATATAGAATTCAATATAAATCAGCTGGACTAACAGCCGGGCGTGGTGGCGCACGCCTTTAATCCCAGCACTCGGGAGGCTGAGGTAGGAGGAGTGTTGTGAGTTCAAGGCCGACTTGCGCTACAATGCCAGCGCAAGACTGGCCTGAGCTACACAGTGCGACCCTGCCTCAAAAAACTAGGGCTGGGAGTTTGGCTCAGTGATTTACGTGCCTGCCCTGGCAGGTGTGAGGTTGTGAGTTCAATCCCCCGTGCCGAAAAAAAAAAAAAAAAAAAAAAAAAAAAAAAAAAAAAAAAAAAAAAAAAAAAAAAAAAAAAAAAAAAAAATCAGCTGGACTTTATTGTACAAAACGACAGAGAAGTTTTACAACTTTTTTTTTAATTTTGTTTTTCTTTATTTTTTCATTTATTTATTTCTTTTGCAGCACCAGGGATCGAAATCACAGCCTCGCGCCTGCCAGACAGGCGCTTAAGCCACTGAGCCAAATTCCTGGCCCTACAAACATTTTAAAAAGAGAAAGCACAATCATTTAGGAGATCATTATGAAAAAGAAACTTAAATAAAATATACTTTATCAGGTTGGGTGTGGTGGCAAATGTCTGTAATCCCAGCACTTGGGAGGCTGAGGCAGGAGGATCACTGTGAGTTCAAGGCCAGCCTGAAATGCATAGTGAGGCCCTATCTTTAAAAAAATTTTTTTAAAAATATGCTTTATTAGCTGGGCATGGTGACGCATGCCTTTGATCCTAGCACTGGGGAGGCTGAGGTAGGAAGAGCGTTGTGAGTTCGAGGCCAGCTTGGGCTACAACTCGAGTGCAAGGCTGGCCTGAGCTACATAGTACAACCCTGCCTCAAAAAAACCAGGGCCAGGAGTTTGGCTCAGTGACTTAAGCGCCTGTCTGACAGGCTCGGGGTTGTGAGTTCAATCCCTGGTACCACCAAAAATAAATAAATAAAGTAAAATATGCTTTATTGGAAGACAAAATTACAACAATTTTGTTTCTATACCTAATTGGCTTTTGTTGTGGTTTGAATTTTTTGTTTGCTTTTTTTTTGTACTGGAAGTTGAACTCACGACCTCATGCTGGCCGGGCAGGTGATTGTGCTGCTGAGTTAAATCTCCAGCCCTTGCTTGTTTTGTGGTACTGGGGATTGAACTCATAGCCTCACACCTGCCAGAAAGGCACTTAAGCCACTGAACCAAAGTCCCAGCCCTAGTTTTTTGAGGCAGGGTTGCACTATGTAGCTCAGGCCAGCCTTGCACTCGTGTTGTAGCCCAAGCTGGCCTTGAACTCACAACGCTCCACCTACCTCAGCCTCCCAAGTGCTGGGATTAAAGGCCTGCGCCACCACGCACGGCTGCTGCTCTTTTTTTTTTTTTGAGACAAGGCCTCGCTATGTAGGTCAGGCTGGCCTTAAACTCATGTGAATCCTCCTGCCTCAGCCTCCCAAGTGCTGCGATCACTGGTGTATGGCATCACACCTGGCAAGGCTGGGCAATAATACAGAGACTCATGTGAGATCCTGTCTGAGAATTTTTAAAAAATTGTGAAATAGGTTGTACGTTCAGTTCCCTATATTGAAAAAATGAGGCAGGATAAGAAGAAGGAGCAAACTGGGCATGGTAGTTGTAATATTAGCTACTAGAGAGGCTGAGGCAGGAGGATTTCTCCTTCTCCTTCTCCTTCTCCTTCTCCTTCTCCTTCTCCTTCGCCTTCGCCTTCGCCTTCGCCTTCGCCTTCGCCTTCGCCTGCTCCTGCTCCTGCTCCTGCTCCTTCTTCTTTTGAGGATTTCAAATTCAACGTCAGTTTGGGAACTTAACCAGACCCTCTCTGAAAATAATGCAAAAAAAGGTGGAGGAAGCCAGGCCTGCTTGTGCATGCCTTTAATCCCAGCACTCGGGAGGCTGAGGTAGGAGGAGTGTTGTGAGTTCGAGGCCGGATTGGGCTACAACGCGAGCACAAGGCCGGCCTGAGCTACATAGTGCGACCCTGCCTCAAAAAACTAGGGCTGGGAGTTTGGCTCAGTGGCTTAAGTGCCAGTCTGGCAGGCGCAAAGTTGTGAGTTCGATACCCGGTGCCACAAAAAAAAAAAAAAAAAAAAAAGGGGGAGAAGGAGAAACAAGAGGTTTTCACTGGGTCCTCAGAGAGAGAGAGAGAGAGAGAGAGAGAGAGAGAGAGAGAGAAATAGGTAAGAAACGGGCCTCTAAACCCAACAGGATAGGCAGGGGCAGATAGAGAATTGCCCAGGAAGTATCTGTGGATGTGGCTAAGCAACAGAGCACTTGCCTAATATGTGCCAGCATAGGTGGGGAATGAATGAAATGGAGGAAGTGAATGAGTTGAATGGAATGAGTTGGAAGTGATGGACCTGCCCTTCTAAATCCTGCCCAGTGCTTCCTGGAAAATCAAGAAGTGTGAATGGAGAGGCCGTTGACACAGCCACACAGATGGTCCCATTCAGTCCAACACCTTCACACCTGAGGCTGGAATGGCCTCTTGACAAGGATATGAGGCCACCAAAAGTGACTAAGACATTTCCTTCAAGGAACTCAATTCTTTCTTAAGCACTGGTGGTTGTGACATAAGGCATCAACAATGTACTAGATACACATTATCATGCTTCAACCACTAAATAATCCTGTGGGAGAGGAGCTATTGCTTCCCTTTTATGGGTGGGAGATAGTCTGAGAGTGACTGAAAAGCTGGCCAATGGTCAAACAGCCAATAAGTGGTGGATCCAGGATTCAAATTTTCCTCATCTCACTGAGGTTATACATAATTAAAATACATTAGGACCCTGGAAGAAATGGTCAACTTCATGTGGAGTGTGTCTTGGAAGGGCTTCACTGAGATAATCCAAAAGACATAAAAGGACTCATACACAAACCAGTAAACAGGGCATGGTGGCCAATACCTGAAATCCCAACACTCTGGGAGGCTGAGGCAGGAAGATTGCAAGTTTGAACCCAGCCCATGCAATTTCATGAGACTTTGTCTCAAAAAATAAAATAAAATAAAATAAAATAAAATAAAATAAAATAAAATAGGCTGGCTAAGGATGTATCTCGGTGTAAGGCCCTGGGTTCAGTGTCTAGTAAAATAACAATATAAACAAATGGTTCCCAGTGTCTACTGTGCCCATAGCACAGTGTGTATCTCTGATGCCTGTGATTACCTGCGGGTTTGTGGGATTGCTTCTGTTTTCCAGTGAGGAAATAGGCTGACGGAGCTGGAGTTAGGTCAGATTGTGTGTGCCACTCCCACTAAATCTCATTTGAGGTGCTTCATGGGGCAATACCGCCAACAGCCACTTTGTGATTCCCCGAGATCTAACTTTGTATAGCACTTCCTGATTTGAGTTTTTTGTTTTGTTTTGTTTTTTTTTTTTTTTGGCGGCACCGGGGATTGAACTCACAGCCTTGCGTCTGCCAGGGCAGGCGCTTAAGCCACTGAGCCAAACTCCCGGCCCTGGTTTTTTGAGGCAGGGTCGCACTATGTAGCTCAGGTCGGCCTCGCGCCACGTTGTAGCCCAAGCCGGCCTCGAACTCACAACGCTCCGCCTACCTCAGCCTCCCGAGTGCTGGGATTAAAGGCGTGCGCCACCACGCCCGGCTAGTGTTTTGTTTTGTTTTTTGATGTTGGGGCTCCACTGAGGCTTTAGAAACTCTAGGACTGTGCCGTCCTCCCAGCCCCCAGCACGCTGCAGTTTCTGAGCTGGGATATCTGATGATGGGACAAGAGGAGCACAGAAAGGTGCATCACCCGCCACAAACTTCCTCAGGCTGCCTTCATCCCAAGTACCACCCTTCCTTTACCTCTGTGGCTGCTAACTCCTCCTCCAGGAAGCCTTTCTGGATTACTCTGAATGGTCCCTCTGAATCCCAGGGGACTCTCCAAGTACACGTTACCCTTTCTGCCTTTATCTGTAGATATTTGTGTGTCTGATTTTGGTGTCTCATAGGCCTCTTTTAGGGCAAAGATTGGGTCTTAAACCTGTGTGGCAAGCCGGGCGTGGTGGCGCATGCCTTTAATCCCAGTACTCGGGAGGCTGAGGTAGGAGGAGCGTTGTGAGTTTGAGGCCGGCTTGGGCTACAACTCGAGCGCAAGGCCGTCCTGAGCTACACAGTGCGACCCTGCCTCAAAAAACCAGGGCTGGGAGTTTGCCTCAGTGGCTTAAGCACCTGGCCTGGCAGATGCAAGGTTGTGAGTTTGATCCCTGGTGCCGCAAAAAAACCCTGTGTGGCAGATACTATGGCCCACACCTGTAATTCCAACTACTCAGGAGGCTGAAGCAGGAAATCTCAAGATTAGGCAACTTAACGAGTTAGCAGGACTCTGTATCCAAAAAAAAAAATTTTTTTTTAAATGGTTGAGGATGTCGCTCAGTGGTAAGGTGCTTGCCTAGCTTTCATGAGCCCTTGGATTAAATTCCTGCAACTACACACACACACACACACACACACGCACACCTCTTTGTGGCTTCAGCATTTTGAGGAGTGAACCCCTTTTTTACTGCATCACATTTGTTTTTCTTTCGGTGCTGGGGATTGGACCCAGGGTTTTGTAGATGCTATGTGAATGCTCTATTGCTGAGCACCAGCCCGCATTCCATTTTTTCTCAAGATGTGCCTGCTGTGTTTTACCTTCTCTAGGAATTAGGAGGCCCAACACAACTCCACTCAAATCTTTTTTTTTTTTTTTCAAATCTTTATTGTAGGCTCTTCCCAAAATTGTCATTTATGCCTGTCTTTCAGAGACCAACGCCTGAGCCAGGTGTGGTGGTGGTGCATGCCTATAGTCCCAGGACTCAGGAGACTGAGGCAGGAGGATCGTTGAGTCATGATCATCCTGGGCTGCATAGTGAGACCATCTTGGGTTAAAAAAAAAAAGAAGAAGAAGAAGAGGCCATTTGCCCATTACAAATATGGCTGCAATTGCCTCACTTCCTGTGTCATGTGACCCTCCCATTGTTGTCACATGACCCATCCTTTTCGCAGGACCGGAATTGACCTATAGGGCTAGCCAGGTACCTTTGGCTGCAGTATATATGTGCATACGTATTTTTATCTCGTAGATTCACTCATCTATCTGACTCTGGAACTCCTGCAGTCTTCTCTTTATCCAGTAACCAGATATGATGGAGTTTTCAAGTCCTTCGGTAGGGGTAAGTGGACCAGGAATCCCAATCATTGAGATTTCCTCTTTCTGTCTGTATCTCTCACGTTCTCTTATTTATTTATTTTTTTCTCCTGGTACTGGCGATTGACTCTAGCATGTAGCAAGATACATCCCAGCCCTTTTTCTTTTATTTTTATATAGGATCTCACTAAGTTGCCCAGGCTGGCCTCAAACTTGCAGTCCTCTTGCCTCAGTGTCCCAAGTAGCCAAGATTACAGTCATAATCAAGTAACCAGGATTACAGCACTGTGCCCAGCATTTGGCATTCTGAAAGCAAGCCATTGCGGCTTTTTCAGCAGATGAAGAGAGGGAGGGGGTTGAGGTTGAAGTGGATGGGAAGAGGGGTAAGGTGAATCTTTGTTTGGGGTGGACAGAGGGGTTGCAGAGAGGGTTGTACCCTGCACTTTATGAACCTTGTCTTTTCCTTGATCAAGGTGGAGAGCTAGACTGTGCACACCCACAGGTACCCAACCCTGGCCAGGAGGGTTGGGGATTAGGCTCAGTGGCACAGCACCTGCCAGGAGGGTAGCTGACTGAGGGCTGGAGAGGACTTGCCTTCTAGCCACTCCCCGTTCTGTTCTCAGGAATGTCCCACATGCCTGGGCAGGGTAGGCATCATGGCTGCCAGCCTCACGGGATTGCTCCTGCTTCAGGCAGTGGAATGGGCATCAGGTAAGAGTGTCAAGAAGAACACTGCTCTGTCGTCCTTTGATAGCCTTCCAGCATAGTCATGGTGAACTTTCTTATAGGCACTGGATAAACCCTGAGGAGTGATTGAGATCAGCACTGGGACGGGGGTCCAGGGAAGGGGTATTTGAAACCGATGTCTTTTCCCCTAACTAGCATGACCATTGCCCTTACCTGTCCTGTGCTCTTGCCTCTGCCTGTGTGCTTTCCTTCCAGGTGCCTACCCCTGCATCCCTAAAAGCTTTGGCTACAGCTCGGTGGTCTGTGTCTGCAATGCCACATACTGTGACTCTCTTGACCCCCTGACCTTCCCAGCCTTGGGCAGCTTCAGCCGCTATGAGAGTACACGCAGTGGACGTCGGATGGAGCTGAGTGTGGGTGACTTTCAGGCCAATCGCACTGGCACAGGTGACCACTCCCCCGTCCCTCCCTCCACCAGGCTCAGTCCTCCTGGACCTGAGTCCTGTGACCAACGTGGAGTTTCTCTGCTGGGCACTGATACCCTTTCTTCCCTGCTGGTGTCCTCAGGGCTTCTATTGACCCTGCAGCCAGAAGAAAAGTTCCAGAAAATAAAAGGATTTGGAGGGGCCATGACAGATGCTGCTGCTCTCAATATCCTTGCCTTGTCACCCCCTGCCCAGAATTTGCTACTCAAATCATACTTCTCTAAAGAAGGTGAGGAGGAGTGGGACCAGAGGACACACTGCAGTTGACACTTTTCTTTGGCCCTTCCTTGTACCTTTTCACCTTTCCGTGACATTCAGTTCCTTAATGCCACTGAAATAAGATTACCCTGTTAGTGTTCTACTAAGTGCATGGGACTCTCAGGCTCAGAGGGCTTGTGTTTTACCCAGGTGCTGGCCTCCGCAGTCCCCAGTCGAGCACCATATTCTCTGTGGTCTTGAGACTCTGCTGAAGACTGGCAAGTGATAAGCCACATTTCAGGTTCTCCTGTTGATTCAGACTCCCATATCTTGATCATCCTCTGCAGGGATTGAATATAACATCATCCGGGTACCCATGGCCAGCTGTGACTTCTCCATTCGCACCTATACCTATGATGACAGCCCTGATGACTTCCAGTTGCACAATTTCAGCCTCACAGAGGAGGACACCAAGCTCAAGGTGGGCATTCTGGTTGCCTCAGGCTCTGATGGCATTCATATCTGGGGATCAAGAGGGTCTAAGTAGGGCAGTCTGCAGAGGAATATAGAATCTTCTGCTGCTGCTGCTTTGTCCTGGGGTGGTAGGGTGCGGGCTGATGGCTGGACCTGAAGCACTGGTTGGGTTGGTTTGTGTTCCACCTCTGGGTGTCTCTCTCCTCACTACTTTTGTCTCTAGATACCCCTGATTCACAGAGCCCTACAAATGTCCCAGCGCTCTGTCTCACTCTTCGCCAGTCCCTGGACATCACCCACTTGGCTCAAGACCAATGGGGCAGTGAATGGGAAGGGGACGCTCAAGGGTCAACCAGGGGACATCTACCACCAGACCTGGGCCAAATACTTTGTCAAGTAAGGGATCAGCAAGGCAGTGGGACCTGGACCACCCTCCTCTTTAGACATCTGATCCATGTCCCACCGCTCAATGTGGTGCCACTTCCACATCTGCCTCTCCTACCTTCTGAGCCTTCCAGATTGGGCCTTTTTAGTTGTCCCTACTCTAACATCAGAAGGTCATGGCCCATTTTTTTAGTCATGACCACTCCTATCCTTCCTCCTGCTAGGTTCCTGGATGCCTATGCTGAGCACAAGTTAAAGTTCTGGGCGGTGACGGTTGAGAATGAGCCTTCTGCAGGGCTGATGAGTGGGTATCCCTTCCAATGTCTGGGCTTCACTCCTGAACACCAGCGAGATTTCATTGCCCGTGACCTGGGTCCAACCCTTGCCAACAGCACTCATCGTGATATCCAGCTGATCATGCTGGATGACAACCGCTTGCTGCTGCCTCACTGGGCACAGGTGGTAAGGCCTAGGATCCCCATGGATGCCCTAACCAACCCCAAAACTAACATCCTAACAACTGGCTCCAGCTTAGAGTGCCTGCCTGTTCAAACTCTTTATATTTATTCCATCTCATAACTCTCTACTTGTTTCATGAAGATGACCCTTAAGTTATTTTTGTTTTTTGTTTTTCCAAACAGGATTTTTTTTTTTTTTTTTTTTTTTGGCACCGGGGATCAAACTCACAACCTCATGCCTGCCAGGCAGGTGCTTAAGCCACTGAGCCAAATTCCCGGCATCCGAACAGGATCTTGCTGGGCTTGATCCCAAGCTGATCCTTCTGCCCCAGTCTCCCAATGGCTGGGATTTCAGATGTACACCACCATTCCCAGGTTGATCCTCAAGTTATTTTTCCCTTGAATTATTTTTTTTTCTTATATTTATTGATACGTTTGGTTCAGTTAGCACATTTATTGAGCACCTACCTAATCAGTGCCAGACACTATCCTAGGTACTGGTCATAGTAGACAAAACATGCAACAGTTTCTACCTTCTCAAATTCTGAAGCAGACAAATTAAAATGTGAATGATTAAATGTTGATTAGTACTCTGCTGTGGAAAAAGAAAGCAGGGGGCAGCACGTGTAGTTTGAACAGAGCCAGTTAGGGAAGGTCCCAGTGCGTCAGTCTCACTTCAGTAAACACTGGACCTGAGGGAGGGGCCATATGGTCCTCAGGGCGAGTGCAGGGGCCCTGGAATAGGAGCACGAGCTCGCCTTGAGTGCTTGAGAAACGCTAAGCAGAGTGAACAAGTGGCCCTGCAGGAAGGGCTCAAGGACTCTCAGAGGCACAGCATGGGTGGGGTGTCTTCAAAGCATTTTATTTTTATTATTTTTGGTTTTTTGAGACAGGCTCTTATGTCACCCAGGCTGGTCTTGAATTCGTGATTCCCTTGTCTCAGCCTCCTGAGTACCTGGGATTACAGGTTTGGGCCACCACCCTGCCCAACCTGATCACTAGAGCAACCTGGGCAGGCCATTTCTCAGAGCTCCTAGTTCCTCTTCCTGAACCCTGTGGTGGGCTCAGGTTGCCTGGCTTCAGGCCTCTTTCCTGTTGCCTGTGCAGGTGCTGACAGACCAAGAAGCAGCTAAGTATGTCCATGGGATCGCCGTGCACTGGTACCTGGACTTCCTGGCTCCAGCAAAAGTTACTCTGGGGGCAACGCACCGCCTGTTCCCTAACACCATGCTCTTTGCCTCAGAGGCCTGTGTGGGCTCAAAGTTCTGGGAGCAGAGCGTGCGGCTGGGCTCCTGGGATCGCGGGATGCAGTACAGCAACAGCATCATCACGGTGAGTCACTGACCTCTCTACAAAGGACTTGGAGCCCTTCCTTCCCAACTTCTCTGCCTGTGTGCCCTTTGGGGACACTTTTGGGCTACTGTAATTCTCTGTCTTGTCTTTCCCTTCACATTACACCTTTTCCAAATGCTTGTGCCCAGACAGTTGTACTGGCCTCTACTTTCTTGGTTTCCCTTAAAATGCCTCCATCTTTACAGTGCCCCCTCCTGTGCTGTTAAGGAAAAAGAACCCTCCCTCACAGGAGACCCCCTGGTCCCATATTCATCACCTGACCTCAATTGCCTTCTCTGAGAACCCCCATATTGAGCCTTGGCCCTTCTCTGTCTCTACTTCAGAACCTCCTCTACCATGTGGTTGGCTGGACCGACTGGAACCTTGCCCTGAACCCTGAGGGGGGACCTAACTGGGTCCGCAACTTTGTCGACAGCCCCATCATTATAGATATTGCCAAGGACACGTTTTACAAACAGCCCATGTTCTATCACCTTGGCCACTTTAGGTGAGTGGAGGGTGCAGGTCCCCATTCCACACCAGGCCTGTCATCTCTTACATCAGGCTTATATCACCCCACATTCAGCCATTTAGGGTTGAACTCTGGGAGAGGCATTCCCATCCTTTCTTGAGATATGTGGCAGAACGTCACTAGGCAGCGTCAGAGACACAGCCAATCCCGGGAAGCCTGATGCTGGGGCTGGGACACAGGAGGGCGGTATCAGGGTGAAGCAGCAGGGTTCGAAGCCTACAGAATTAGGGCAAAGCTTTGGCAGGATTTATGGGTGCGACAGGCACGTGACTTCATGGCCAAGGGTTGGTGGGTGGTGTTCAGATGGCTGGAGGGGCTGGGCCAGTCCCTAATGATTCTTCTTCTTTTTTTTTTGGTACCGGGGATCAAACTCACGACCTTGCACTTACCAAGCAAGCGCTTGAACCGCTGAGCTAAATCCCCAGCCAGTCTCTAATGATTCTTATTCCCACATTCAGCAAATTCATTCCAGAGGGGTCTCAGCGAGTGGGGCTGGTGGCCAGTGAGGAGAGTGACTTGGAGGCTGTGGCATTACTACATCCTGATGGCTCTGCAGTTGTGGTCGTGCTGAACCGGTGAGGGCAGTGGCAGGTCTGGATCTGGCCTGGGACTGGGGTGGGTGCTGGCAGGCTCACATGTTTGCTTCTCTTCTCCTTCCCAGCTCCTCTAGGGATGTGCCTCTCACCATCAAGGACCCTGCCATTGGCTTCCTGGAGACCATTTCCCCTGGCTACTCTATTCACACCTACCTGTGGCGTCGCCAATGATGGCACAGATCTCAAGCAGGCCCCTGGGCCTGGCATGGGACAGAGTCAGTTCATATGCTGAATAAACAAAGTGGCTAAGAGGGGACAGCAAGGCCAGGATGAGCTCACAGTGACACAGGCCCAGGGACAGTGGTTGGGTGACTCACTCTTCTCTTTAGTAGGTGCCAGGGGCTGGAAGCCCCTAGGGAAAGATCAGGAAACCCCGGTGTCTCCGACCCCATGCTTGTGTAGGAGTGTGCTATGCGCTGGTTGCCTGTGGAAACTGGGCCCAGGCCCAGGGTGAGCTCATTGTCTGTACAAACACAAGACTGGGGTTGGGGGGAGGAAAGGAGATTAAGAAAGCTGGACCCAAAAATGGGGACTGCTCATCTTTCTTGAAGATGCAGTACTGGGCCCATGCAGAAGCAATGTCAGCACAAGGGCAGAAGCAGCCACAGAAGCCAAGGCCACTGCATATGCTCAGGCACCCAAATGATTCTGTGTTACTGACCGGGAAACTGGCAGTCCCTTAAAAGAGAATGTTTGGCCTGAGTCAGTGTGAGTGGTTTTATTCTGGGGTATAGCACCCCATTTCTGGCTGTATCAGCAGTGGGGAGGCAAACGAGCCTCTGGAATGCATGACAGTAAAAATGTCAGTCCTGGGAGGACAGAGACAAATCATTGCTCTTCATCCTCCTCAGCCATGCCTAGTGCCCGGCTGCCAGGGGCCCGGGCAGGTGCTGTCCGCTGGATAGAGACGATGCCACTGAGCAAGGCATAGCCCACCATGGCTGCCAGCCCCGCCAGCACAGACAGGATCTGGTTCCGCCGTGGGTACGGCTCCTCCTCGGTCTCTGGGCCTGCTGGTGTCTGCCGTAGGGGTGGCGCCTCAGCTGTGGGCCAAGGAAGGAAAAGGAGATAGTCCCTGGATACTAGCCCACTCCTCCCAGAGCTGTCCTCCCCTGGCTCCTTACCTCCATCCCAGGGGAAATAGATGCTGAGGATGTGGGTACAGTAAGCACAGAGGTTGTGCAGACCCCGCAGGTGGGCCTGCAGCTTCCCACTGGGCAGCTTTGCCTGCAGCAGCAGGGCCAAGTAGCTAAAGACGAAGGCGTCCAGGGAAGCAGGGCTGGAGAGAGAGAGAGAGAAGGGTGGAGGAGGACAGCTGGGGGAAAGAGGTGACCTTGGGAGGTGGGCTCTAGGCAGCAGGAGGCTACCAGAGGAGGACAGGACACACAGTTCTGGACCTTGTATGAGAGGTCTCCCCAGGTGGCGCCAGTCTGGCCCTGAATGGGGCTCTATCCCAGGGAACATAAAGAGTACATTGAGTTCCCCACAACCCTGCAGGCCTCTCCTGCACCTGGCTGCTCGCCCACCCCACCCTGCTGTACCACCGAGGTGGCTCCAGCTGCACACACAGCTACTGTCACCAGAACTAGTGTCTGTCCCAAGGATCTCTTGTTCACAGCCTAAGCCCACCCCAGTCACTGCATCTGAACCTATATCATCTTCCTTCCAAGCCACCCTTTTCTCCCAATAGAGTGTGACTCACGCATCTCCAAAGAAGAACTTCTGAGACCCCAAGCGCTGAGAGAGAAGGGTCAGGCACTCCCGAGCCTCTTGGTATAGCTGTAGGGATGACACAGTAGGCTTGCAGTTGCAGAACAGTGCCACCTCCCCTCCTGGCACTGCCATTCCTGGCCATCATCCTGGGGCCACATCTCATACAATAGCCCCCTGTCCCAGAGCTACCTCCTTTTCCAGTTCTTCCTCGTTCTCAGGCTTGCGCTCCCCACATAGCAGTTGCAGCCGCTCCATGTACTGCCTTTGCATGCGGCCAGGCAGGAAGAAGTTGAGGGGAAAGGGCATAGCCTCTGCATACCACTTCCGGGTCACTTCCACATAGTTCTTGGTATCTATCCAAAAAGTATGGATCTGGATTGGGTAGGCAGGAAGGAATAAGAGGTCTAAGCCAGCGCACCTCCCTGACTCAGGGTAGCGTCTGACTCACACTGCTCTGACCCTCATCCCCACAGGCCAGAAATACTGGGAAGTCAGGTACACTTACCAGCACTGGCAGCAGTTTTTCCTCTAGCAAAGACATGAAGGCCAGGGTGTCTGCCCCTTGTCGGGCTGACAGATCATAGTCAGCATTGTACTTCTGTGGGAGAAATATCCATGAGGTGGACAAAGAGGGCGGTGCAGGGGCACTTTGCAGGTGGGGAAGGAATGGTACCCCCCTCTCTGGCCTCTAATTGCAATGGAGGTACAGCAAGCTTTTCCCCAAGTCTCCTTCTCTAGGCCCAGTCAGTAGCCTGTTGCTGTTGGCAGAAAGCCTACAGCCTTGGAGCCTGCTGGCTGTTAAGGTCCTGTGCCCGCAGGGGAAAGGAAGGCCTTGCCACAAACTAGAAGCAGCTTCCAGAGTTTCCACGGAAAGCTGGCCACATGCCTGCTGACAGCAACTTTCAAACAGTAACTGCCCCGACCCAGACTCCACAAAGCCCGAAGAGCAGAGCTCAGATGAAGGTTGGGCTGCAGCCAATGCCTCAAGAACTAGGGGACAACCACCCTTACAGTCTGTCAACCCGTGAACGTACATCCAGGACTCCCTGGATTATTCCCTCATGGCCCTGGCTGTTTTGTGTTCTTCATTCCATGCCTAGGAACCACCACCACCATGCATACTTCCACCCATACGCCAAGGTCTAACCTGCCCTACCTTCCCAGCCTTTAGTCCCAGCTCCTCAGCAACCCCTTCCACATCCTGAGTAAGCTTTGTTTCTTAAATGTCTCTGAACATCAGTTTCTCCCAGTGCAATGGGTATAATAATCTCTTTCTCTCAATGTGACTATGTTAGTAAATAATTTAGGAGAAAACACTTTGGAAACGAAAAGCTCTGTTTATACATAAGGAATCAGGGCCATGGTCCTGGCTCTGCCAGTAACTGACTTTTATCTGGATTCTATTTCTCTAGGCCTTTCAAGTCTTCAATCATTCTCTAGTTCATTACCTCTGGGAAAATAGAAATGAGGCAGAGGGTCCCATTTCTGATAATGTGTTTTTTTTTTTTTTTTTGCGGCACTGGGGATCGGACTCACAGCCTCATGCTTGCCAGACAGGTGCTTAAGCCACTGAGCCAAACTCCCAGCCCTAGTTTTTTGAGACAGGGTTGCACTATGTAGCTCAGGCCAGCCTTGCGCTCGCATTGTAGCCCAAGCCAGCCTCGAACTCACAACGCTCCACCTACCTTAGCCTCCCAAGTGCTGTGTGTTCCCTTTTGGAACCAGGCTGTGAGTAGTAGAAGAACCCTTGGAAAGCATGCTGGCTAAGCCACCTGATTTTACAGACACATCTTATAGCTCTGGGAGGGTAAGTGACTTGCCCAGGATCACATAATCAATGACAGAGTGAGTAACACAGTGTAAGTCTCCAACTCTTTCAAATTCCCCAACCTGGCTCTAAGCCTTGTCCCCCTGAGTCTCATATCCAGGCCAATCTAAAACAAGTGGTCCTTAAGTCCCTAAAAACAAGTGGTCACTGAGTTCCTCTCTAAAGCTGTGATGGGACAGACTTGTAATCTCAAATACTTAAGAGGCAGAGGCTGGAGGATTGCAATTTGGAGGCTAGCATGGCATCTTAGCATGTCCTTACCTCAAAATAAAAATATAAAAAGGGCTGTTGATGTAACTCAGTGGTACAGTGCTTGCCTAGCACACATGAGGCCCTGGCTCCAATTCCTAGCACTGAAAGGAAAAAAAGGTCTCTTTACCTCTTTTTTTTTTTTGAGATAAGGTCTTGCTGTGTAATTCAGGCTGACTTCAGAAGTCTCTTTCTAGTACCACCTTTGAGGGCTTCATCAGAGCCAACTGCTGTTTTCTACTTTCTCTCTCTTCCATGTGCCAACAGTCCATACTGTCCCCTCCCTGCCCAGCATACAGAAGGCACTGTCTCCAGATGCCCTCATAGTGCTCTGAACTTAATCTATAGCCAACTATTTTTACTGCAGCACAGTGAAAGTGTATGTGTCTTCCTCATCAGAATGTGTGTTCCTAGGAGCCAGGGATACAACTCAGCAGAGTGCCTGACTGGCAAGCATGAGGTCCCAAGTTCGATTCCTGATACTAAAAAAAAAAAAAAAAACAAAAACAACTACACACACACACACAAAAATGTGTGTTCCTTGATGGTCTGCATCAACTATGTCTAGCTTGGTACATTAACTGGTGCTCAATAAACATGTTACACTGAACTGACTGAATCTGTCTTACCAGTAGCTACCATCCAAGACACCTACCTCTTTTCGAAGGTGGGTGATGATCTTGTGGGGTACCGAGATGACTTCTCTGTGGCTGGTCCGAAGAGCAGGCAGAGTTCCTGACATTGAGAAAGTATGGCCACCAGATCTTTAGCTGCCTATTTATTTATGTATGTATTTAAGTATGTGTGTGTACTTATGTATGTATGTATTTATCTGGTAGTTCAGGCTGGTCTTGAACTCACTATGTAGCCCAGTCTGGCGTGGAACTTGTAGTGATCCTCCTGCTTCAGTGCTGGAATTGCTATTCATACACATTTGCACCACATTCCTGCCTTTTTTCCTGCTACTTCCCTTATACGCTCCCTTCCTCACCCCCAGGGGCACTGGATACCTGAAGGGCTTCGCCAGGGGTTGGTGATCTTGTGTACCTTGAGTGGAGCACCAGTAAATCTGGCATAGGTCTGCATGGAAGGAAACAGAAGACAGAAGGGCCAAGGAACCAAGAGGAGAAATATTTACTGAATATTTTATGTATCATGCCTATGCTTAGCACCTTTGCACAAAAAAGAGACATTACCATTCCTATTCTACAAATGGGCAAAATAGGGCTCAGAGAGATTATGAACATGTCCATGATTTTTTTTTTTTTGTACTGGGAATCGAATTCACAACCTTGTGCCTGCCAAGCAGGCGCTTAGGCAACTGAGCTAAATCCCTAGCCTTATTTTTTGAGAGGGTCTCACTATGCAGTTTAGGCTGGCCTTGAATTCACTTTGTAGCCCAGGCTAGTCTCGAACTCACAAGGATTCTCCTGCCTCAGCCTCCCAAGTGCTGGGATTAAAGGTGTGTGCTACCATGTCTGGCTTTTGACAAGTCCATAATTACAAATAAGAAAATCCTTCCTTTATCTTCCCTCCTGCCATCTGTCTGAACATTTATCTTCAAAAGCTTTTCATAACCAGTACCCTGCTTTTTTTTTTTTTTTTTGGTGGCACCGGGAATCAAACTCACAACCTTAAGCCTGCCAGGCAGGCACTTAAGCCACTGAGCCAAACTCCTGGCCCTAGTTTGCACTATGTAGCTCCTGCCGGCCTTGCACTCACACTGTAGCCCAAGAAGGCCTTGAACTCACAAGGCTCCACCTACCTCAGGCTCCGGAATGGTGGGATTAAAGGCGTGTGCGAACACGCTCAGCTGCAGTACCCTGTTCTTGATAGCACAGATCATGGCCTTTGACAAGATTCTGTGACCTGTTTCAACTTACTATATACGTTATATCTTACACTTGAACATTTTATTCAATGGTTACAAGTTGCCCTTCCCTAAACAACTTGCGGGGAGGGAGCAAATACTCATTTATTGCATGACAATGTTTGGTATTTAGGAGAAGCCTACCATGTACTTTTAAAATCAATGAGTGAATGAATGTAGGGGCGATATGGATCAAGTCTGACTCCAAAGTTCTTCCTACAGTCTGGCTGTGGACCGCCTGGTCCAACAAACAGGCTCAGTAAATGGTATTTAGTTAGAAGGAGGAAAAGAAGTGCTGAGACGACAGGAATGCCATTCCCAAGATCCCTGAGATCTCCCAGAAAGACTGCCCCAAGGTCACACAGGCAGTAAATAGATAAACAAGGATATCATCCATCTCTCTAAACCCCTAGTCAAGCCTGTTTCCATTGCTAGACGAATCCTAGGAAACCACGGCACAGGGTACTGGGCCCGTATCGGCTAATCCTGGTCTGTGCCTCAGTTTCCCCCAGTACCGCCCGGCAATGTTTCGATGCTCGGCTAGCTCGACCCCCTCCCCAGTCCTCTAGGGCGCAGCAGAGGACGCCGGCGCCACCCCTCACCAGCACGGCCAGGCTGTCTGGGTCCACTGACGGCAGACCCCAGCCCCCAGACCAGCAGAACAGCTCCATGGGCGCCGCCATCTTGCACGCCCTCTGCCCCGGAAGCATCTCCCCGAGTGCTTCCGCCCTCTCCCGCGTGGTTCCGCCCCCAGCCACCTCCCCTTTGGAGGCTTCGGGCTGGGGGCTGGGGGAGGTCCCCGGGAAGGCGCGGCTTTTCTGGGGCTGCGGGGGGCGGGGTGACGGGAGGCGGGGCTGCGGGCCTCGGGGGAGGGTGGCCGCCGGCCCATCCAGAGGCGGCTGCCCCAGAGCTTCCGGGCTGCAGGCCAGGGGCGCCTCGGAGAGTCGCGGCGCCTCGGTCTAGCGGAGCCTCGAACTCCCAGAGGCGATGCGCGCTTGAGAGACGGTGATCTTGGGCGCCTGGCCTTGTTCTGCGGGCTCCTGCCGAACTGCACGTGGTCTGGACTGCTCCGGGGCCACTCGGGGCTCAGCCCCGCGAGGGGGCTGCGGGGGTGTCCCCCGAGCCGCATGTTTTCCACTGCGCGTTATGTTTGGAGCCGGCCCCGCAGCCTGTCTCTATGGAAACAAAACAGGGGCGGTGGCGGCAGCGGCTGGAGCAGAGGCCCGGCTGGGGCCTCGGTGGGGGAGGGGAGGTGGGCTTGCGGACTGTTGCCTTAGTAACAGGAACTCTGGCGCCCCTCCGCTTTGTCCGGGTCACGGCCGGTCCACCGGTACCCACCGCACTGCCCCAGCCTGGTCCTCGGCTCCTGCCCTGTCCCCTGGTTTTCTATTCTTATCTCTGGAGTCCTTTTCCTTTTGATTTCTTCGCTTCGACCTCACTGACCAGTGTTTTCGACTCTCCGTCCAGTTCTAATCGGACGCTTTCAGACTCTAAATTTTCCTAAGAATGAGGGAAAATGGAGAAGCAGGCGCAAGTCAGGGAACCCCCACACTAATAAAGAGTACTTCATGCCAGAGCAGTAAGCTTCATGCCATGTGGACATCCTCTGGCCACTATAGTAAGCTAGCTCCGGACACTCCCTTGGCATCCTTTGCTGCCAGCTGAGGAATAACGCCCACTGTGTGACCCACGCCAGGGGTTCCTACCTTTCCTCACTGTGGCTTCCAGAAAACAGTAGCATTTGGTCACGCTGTGTGTTGAGGCCCCCAATAAGTGGGGCGACAGGGGAGAGGGAAGCACCTGGGGTGAGGACCATTAGGGAGAAACAAGGCAGGGAGGCCTCCAGGACTCTTTCTCAGTGCCCCTGGTTCCTCGGGCTGGTGATGCCTCCAGGGTGATTGGCAGCTCTTTGTTTCACCCCCCCCGCTGCCCCCCCACTCCCCCCTCCGTCCCTCCCCCCCTCCTGCTCTCTCCGCCTAGCCTTTTCCCCTCCCAGCAGCCTGACTGCCAGGGGTAGTGAGCCGGCTGAGCGGCATGGAGACGCAGGAACTTCGGGGGGCCCTGGTTCTTCTCTTCGTTTGCTCTTTTGCATCTGCCAGTCAGGACCTGCAGGGTAAGCCTGTGTCCATCCTCTTAGACCCCATCTCCACCTCCTCCCTATTTACCCCCATTCCGGGTAGTGGGGAACATGTAGACCAGGAGAGGGGAAGAGTACCGAAACTGAGCCAGAGGGAAGACTTACACTTCCTGAAGTAGATGAAATTATGGCATGATGGGGAGGAGTGGGGACCAGAGAGTGGTGGCTGAGTAGTACTGGCCAGGGTCAGGCATGAGGCCAGAGCAGAGGTTTCGGGAGCTGATAGGACTGCCTGGCAGGGCTGGCGTCAAGCATCCTAGGGTCTGGGAAAGCAGCCTGAGGGTGGGTGCACTGTGTGTGTCCCTGGGCTTGGTCCCCCTTTTCTCTAGGTTCCTAGCTCTCAAAGACGGGGTGGGGGGGTGGAGACTGAGAGGTCTGGCTCTCCCGGAGGTCTGGCTGTGGGATGGGCCCTTGGGTGTGGGAGAGGTAGCTGGAGCAGATGACACAGGCAAAGATTCTTTGCTGACTGGAGGAGAAACCACAGTTTGGCCAGGACACAGGAGGCAGAGGAGCTAGGTCCTACTTTCCATTGGGGTGGGGTAAGTTCCAAAGGTGGGAGGGTCAAAGCCCTCAGTGGGCAGCTGTTCTTATCCAAATGAGTGTGCTGAGCCCCCAGGATGGGAGGAGGGGCATCAGGGTGTGGAATGAGCCAAACCCAGCGATGGAGAGAGAAGCTGCCTCTCATTTCTGTGCTATGGGCACCAGGTGCCACTCCTGACTGATCTCCACATTGTGTCTCTTGCGCCACCTGGTGGGGTATCTCAAGTTTGTGGAGTGGTTTTTGAATTTCTCAGCCTCAGTCCTGAAGGTTCTCAGAGGGATATAGTAGGCAATAATGAGGCAAGAGAAGGCACACTGCTTCCATTGTTGGACAGCAAGAAAGGCTGAGTTTTGAGAAGATGATTTATGTTGCCTGGTGGTGGTGTGCTGTGGTTAGTGGTGCTCCAACCCTGAAGGCTCAGGGGAGAGCCCAGGCCTTAGCATTTGTCTCTGCCCTCTTGTTTGGCCAGTAATTGACCTCCTGACTGTGGGTGAGTCCCGGCAGATGGTAGCTGTGGTAGAGAAGATCCGGACAGCCCTACTCACTGCTGGGGACATCTACCTCTTGTCCACCTTTCGCCTGCCTCCCAAGCAAGGTGGTGTCCTTTTTGGACTGTACTCTCGCCAAGATAACACACGATGGCTGGAGGCCTCTATTGTGGGCAAGATCAACAAAGGTGACTTGTGGGCATCTCCTTCCTTTCTCAGTGAACCCCCCAAACCTGAGCACTTTCATCCCTACTCCTGTTTCTCCTTGACTCCACTAGGGATCATGGGCCCATTAGGCTGTGCCCACGTACCAGGGGCACGTGTAAGGTGTGCTTAAGTCAGGAGGCCAGGTACCCAAACAGTATTTATAGGGATGGGAGAGGTCGGATAGAGGTCAGTGGTAGAGTACTTGTCCAGCATGCTTGAGGCCCTGATTTCAATCCATTGCATTGTGGGAGTGGGGGGGATGTAGGGACGGAAGTTGTATTTGGGGATGCCCAGTGGGAAGTCTGTGCCCTAGCAGTGATGGTGGTCCCTCAGATTCCTGGGATCATTGAGTGGGTACAGAACTAGCTACAATCCTGGGAGAGGATAAAGTGATCTGATTTATGGAAGACTAAGAAACTCCTAGTCTCTAAGTCAATTTGAAAACATTTATTATGTACCTGTCATGGTACAAGGTGTTGAGAAATGAGCTGAATTAGGGATGGTAACTTTAGAGATGTGGTATTCAAGAGTTGATCTAAACCTCAAGGGGCACATGGGATGGGGGACAATGCACATACTGACTCCCCTTCTGGACAGTACTGGTGCGGTACCAGCGGGAGGATGGCAAAGTCCACGCGGTGAATCTACAGCAAGCAGGACTGGCTGACGGGCGCACGCACACAGCTCTCCTGCGGCTCCGAGGTCCATCTCGGCCCAGCCCCAGCCTGCAGCTCTATGTGGACTGCAAACTGGGCGACCAGCATGCCGGCCTGCCAGCCCTGGCCCCCATCCCCCCAGCGGAGGTCAGTGGGCTGGAGATTAGGACTGGTCAGAAGGCTTATTTGCGAATGCAGGTGAGCAGGAAAGACCCCGAGTTGGTAGTAATGGGGGGAATAAATGGTAGATCCCCCCACCTTACCTGCTGTCCCCCCAGGGCTTTGTGGAATCGATGAAAATTATTCTGGGCGGGTCCATGGCCCGGGTAGGAGCCCTGAGTGAGTGTCCATTCCAAGGGGACGAGTCCATCCACAGTGCAGGTAACAGGCTCCTGTTAGCTGGCATTGGACCACAGTCCTGTGGTCTTTGGTGACTCCTAACCTTTGCCCTCCTCCCCCAACACCTATTTCTCTAGCTCACCTATTCCTGGGGCTTCTGATCCCATTGCCCCAAATCTTTCTTCTCTGATCCCCTATACAGGAGTTATGGGTCAAAAATATCTACCTAAGCCACATGTGGTGGTGCACACCTATAATCTCAGCACTCTGAGAGGCTGAGGGAGGAGGATTGCAAATTCAAGCCCAACCTGGGCAATTTAGCTAGACACTGTCTTCAAAATATAAAAAAATAGCTGGGCTTGGTGGTGCACATTTGTAATCCCAGCCCTCAGGAGACTGAGGCAGGAGGATTGCTGCGAGTTCGAGACCAGCCTTGGCTACAAAGTAAGTTCAGGCTGGGCATACAGCTCAGCAGCACATGTGCCTACCTGGCAAGTGTGAGGTCATGAATTTAATCCCTGGTACCAAAAAAGAAAAAAAGAAAAAAGAAAAAGAAAAAAATTACATATCTATATCTATAAGATATAGTTCAGTGCAAAGGCCCTGAGTTCTATCCCTGGTACCACCATAAACCAAAAGCCCTACTTAGGTCATCCCACCTACCAGGGTGGCCAGAAAGATAAAAGTAATCTAAGAGAAAACTATAACACTGTAAACTTTTAGGGGCAGAGGGGAGGGAAGGTAATTGCTTGGTCTTGGCTGAGATCCTGGTTTTAGATCTTTTGTGCTTCCTGTGGCAGCTGGCACATGCCAGCAGTGTCTGTCAGCATTTCCCATCAGCTTTCCCTGGCCTCTGACAGGAATGCTCAGAGGCTTCTGCCTAAGTCACAGTGACTTCTCCCAGATCTTTCAAAGGAACTGGACACTTGGGAGGGCAGGAAGGAGTCGCACTTGCCAGGCAGGCATTTATGCCCCTGAGCTAATCCCTGGCCCTGTGAGGAAACGGAATGTACTGGGGGCCTGGTCCTGCTTGGTGGCCTGTCACTTCCACCATAACCATACCTGGGAACCAGAAGGCAGCTCCTTAGAGGATCCCTAGCCCAGTGGAAAGAGCTGGTGCTGGCTGGGGCTGGGGCCCAGTGGTGGAGCACTTGCCCAGTACACATGAGATCCCAGGTTCAGTCTCCAGCACAGGCAGGGGGAGCTGTTGCTGTCACCGCTGTCCTCCTACCATGCAACACTCTGAGGCTCCAGTCCTGCCCCTATCCCCCTCTCCTTCTCCCTCCCTCCTCAGCAGGTGCCCCTTTGACCATGTTTTGTTCTCCTCTCTAGTGACCAATGTGCTGCAGTCCATTCTAGGTGAGTAGACCACCAGGAGGTGGAAGGGGACAGGGTGGCGAGGAGGCCTCAGGCTTTGGCAGCTTCCTGCAACTAAGTCTTTTTAAAAGATTGGGAGTGGGTGGCAGTGGCATGAGCTGGCTCATCGCCTGCCCAGGGAAGAGCTAGGGCTGAGTGCCCCAGTTCTGATCCTCTCCATACCCTGGGCCCTGACAGGGGAACAGACCAAGGCGCTGGTCACCCAACTCACCCTCTTTAACCAGATCCTGGTGGACCTGCGGGATGATATCAGAGACCAGGTATGGGTGGGCCAACCACAGGTGCTACTGACTCTGATGGGGTGGCAGATGTGAGGGCTGACTGCTCCCTGCCCTTCAGGTGAAGGAGATGTCGCTGATCCGAAACACCATTATGGAGTGTCAGGTGTGCGGTGAGTGGGAGAGCAGGGGTGGGCTCCAGAGGGCAGTCCTAGGGCTTCCCCTGGCAATGGCTTGAATGACCTCTGGATGGCTCTGACTCTGCCCACCTCCCAGGCTTCCACGAGCAGCGTTCACACTGTAGCCCCAACCCCTGCTTCCAAGGCGTGGACTGCATGGAAGTGTATGAGTACCCGGGCTACCGCTGTGGGCCCTGCCCCCCGGGCCTGCAGGGCAACGGCACCCACTGCACCGACATCAATGAGGTGGGGAGGGCAGAGCCCACAGGGTGCAGAAAGCTGGGGTGAGGGTGTCAGGGGAGGCTCAGGAGGGAGGGGTAAATGTTGGTTGGAGGCAGAGGAATCTGAGGCTTAGGAGACATCAGAGACCAGCGAAGTGAGACTGGAGGGAGGCACATGGGAGGTTTTGCAGGGAAGGAGCCGGGGAGTGGCAGAGAAGTCAGAGGTGGTGGAACGAAATGGGGAAGGAGTGGAACAACCCAGAGAGAAGTCGGGGCAGGGGGCAGGAACACCATGCAGCTGTGTGGGGACAGCTGCAGAGGGAGAACAGGAATGATGGTTTAGGGTTTCCCCTTGGGCCTGATCTCTGCCGTCTTATCTGGCCCCCAGTGCGCTCATGCTGAACCCTGCTTCCCTGGCTCCAGCTGCATCAACACTGTGCCTGGCTTCCACTGTGAGACCTGTCCTCGAGGGTACAAGGGCACCCAGGTGTCTGGTGTGGGCATCGACTATGCCCGGGCCAGCAAACAGGTCAGCCTGGGTAGTTAGTGTGGCCATGCGGTTTTGGCCTTGTAGAGGTCAGTGGCGTCTGGGTTGGACATGGGACCTTTGTGATTAATGGGGCAAGGCCTGCTTTGTACTGGGTTTGGATCTGGGGTTATCAGTGCTTACAGATAAGGCCACACCAGTGCCTGTGTCTATGGAGAGCCATCACAGGGCTGGTTCCACCCAAAGCCTGCCCCTCTAGGTCTGCAATGACATCGATGAATGCAATGATGGTAACAATGGTGGCTGTGACCCAAATTCCATCTGTACCAACACTGTGGTGAGTAGAACACTCTGTGTGTGTCTAGGGTGGGTGGGACCACGTAACCCTCTCTTCAAATTTCCTGCTCCCTGTTCTTCTTTAGGCTACTACACACAGTAGTTATTCACATGGACCTGGCTACAAAGTCTGGTTTCAGGCTCTTACTAGCTGTGACCTTTAGCAAGTCATTTAGTCTTTTTGAGCCTCAATTTCCTCATTTGAAAAATGGGGCTATTTATCTGCCTTGAAGGGTGGTTCCTGAGCACCTAAAGGAGATATGATAAACCTAGCATGTCTGTGAGTGCCCGTCCTATTCCTCACAAGTGGAGCAGTGCTGGTTCAGAGCACCCACAGGTTCCTACTCCTTCCTAACTGCACTTTCCACTCTTAGGGATCTTTCAAATGTGGTCCCTGCCGCTTGGGTTTCCTGGGCAATCAGACCCAGGGCTGCCTCCCTGTGAGGACCTGCCACAGCCCAGCCCACAGCCCCTGCCACGTTCATGCTCACTGTCTCTTTGAACGCAATGGTGCCGTGTCTTGCCAGGTGAGCTAGGTCTGGAGCTTGGAAGGAAAAGGGAAGAATCTGGGGAAAAGGGTGAGGTTGGTGAACATGTTTAGGGCCTGGGTTGAGGACCTTCATGGGAAAGGGAGAGGAGCGGTGGCAGTAGTGCTAACTCTTGCCATCTGTGTTGTCCCAGTGTAACGTGGGCTGGGCAGGGAATGGGAACGTGTGCGGGCCTGACACGGACATCGATGGCTACCCAGACCAGGCGCTGCCCTGCATGGACAACAACAAACACTGCAAGCAGGTGCAGGGGCCGGGGGCCAGTGTGGTGGGGAGCCCCAGGTCGGCCCTGGCCAGAACTCATATGTCCTCTTCTTCCCTCTGACTTTAGGACAACTGCCTTTTGACACCCAACTCTGGGCAGGAAGATGCTGATAATGATGGCGTTGGGGACCAGTGTGATGATGATGCTGATGGGGATGGGATCAAGAATGTTGAGGTGGCTCCCAGACTGTCCTGCCTCTCATGTTGTCTCTGTTTCTCTCACTGCAGCCCATATTCCTACTCTGCAAGGTCCTTGGCCATTCTGTAGAAAGGGCCCTAGCACACCAAACTAAGGCAGCCTAAACCTGGGGCCCAGAACAAGGCGACTGTCATAGGGTGGAAATCTTTACAAGGAAGTTTTGGGGGACCCCTTACCCCTCCCTCTCAACCCTTTTCCCAGGACAACTGCCGACTGTTCCCCAACAAGGACCAGCAAAACTCAGATACAGATTCATTTGGTGATGCCTGTGACAACTGCCCCAATGTTCCCAACAATGACCAGAAGGACACAGATGGCAATGGAGAAGGAGATGCCTGTGACAATGACGTGGATGGAGATGGTGCAGTACTGGGGCTGTGGGGGGTAGCTGGGAGACCTGTGTGAATTAGCAGAGGTGGGGATGAGGCAGGGCATCTGAGGGAAGTGGGGAGGTATGCTTGTGAGAGTTGGCCTGGCAGGGGGACATCACCCACAGCAGATTTTGATAGAAATGTGAGGCAGGAAGTAGGGTTAAGCAGGATGTGGAATAGAGGGTGGGACAATGTAGAGGTAGATTCTTGACTAATTGTGCTCTGAGTGGAGACACTAAGCTCAGAGCTTTTACTGACACAGAGAAGAATATGAAACACATAACAGTTTTGTGCTTCCCACACGTCTTCTAGGTATCCCCAATGGATTGGACAATTGCCCTAAAGTACCCAACCCACTGCAGACAGATAGAGATGAGGATGGCGTGGGAGATGCTTGTGACAGTTGCCCTGAGATGAGCAATCCTACCCAGGTACAGAGGAATGTTGATGGTAGGGGAAAGTCAGGGGATTGGGTTATCAAATTATTTTGAGTTATCAAGAAGGGTTGATGGAGCCAGGCATGGTGGCACATGCTTGTAATCCTAGCACTGATGAGGTTGAGGCAGGAGGATTACTGTGAATTCGAGACCAAAGTGAGTTCAAGATCTGTTTGAACTGTATAGTGAAACCCTATCTCAAAAAACAAAACAAAACAAAAAAAAAAAAAAAAAAAAAAAAAAAAAAAAAAAAAAAAAAAAAAAAAAAAAAAAAAAAAAAAAAAAAAAAAAAAAAAGCAAAGGGATGGTGGGAGCTGGGTGTGGTGGTGCACACCTGTAATCTTAGTACTCTGGGAAGCTAAGGCAGGAGGATCACAAATTGAAGCCCAGCCTGGGCAATTTAGGGAGACCTCATCTGTGAAAGGAAAAAAAAAAAAAAAAAAAAAAAGATGGTGAGATCAGGCTCCTCTCTCTCAGACAGATGCAGACAGTGACCTGGTGGGGGATGTCTGTGACACCAATGAAGACAGGTAAGGTCTTGGCCAGACTTGCAAGGTCTTCCAAGGGGTAGTTTACTTCCCTCTTATCATTCTTAATTCCCTTGATGATTAGCACTCATTCTGTAGCACTTTTGAGCAGAGAATCATTCGCATAGTCTGCCTTCCATTCCTACTGCTGGACCTTCGCCACGTCTGGCTGAATGCCAGGGGCGTGCTGGGACGAAGAGCAGGTTCTAGAGATTCCTAAGCAGGAAAGTGATGGAGGTACCTTTCAGCCTTATCTGCTGCCTGTTTTTCTGAGCAGTGATGGGGATGGGCATCAGGACACCAAGGATAACTGCCCACAGCTGCCCAATAGCTCCCAGCTGGACTCAGACAATGATGGACTTGGAGATGAGTGTGATGGAGATGATGACAATGATGGTGTCCCAGATTATGTGCCTCCTGGTCCTGATAATTGTCGTCTGGTACCCAATCCCAATCAGAAGGACTCAGATGGTAAAGCTGGGGTCTCAGAAGTGTTGGACTGTATGGGCTTAGTTTGGGGTTGCAGCAGGGATGTGAGGAAGGTCAGGGTGGGGAGAGGTCAAGAATGCAGTATCCATATAGCTGGGTGTGGTGGCACATGCCTGTAATCCCAGCACTCGGGAGGCTCAGGCAGGGAGATCATTGCAAGTTCGAGACCAGCCTGGGCTACAAAGCCAGCCTGAACTGCATAGTGAGACCCTGTCTCAAAAAATAGGGCCAGGGGTTTAGCTCAGTGGTGTAAGCACCTGCCCAGCAGGCATGTGGTTGAGTTCGATCCTCGGTACCAAAAAAAAAAAAAAAAAAAAAAAAAATTCAGTATCCATAGGGTGACAGTGTTTGCCAGCAGCATTGGTCACAGCTTTTCTGAACACCTGGCTTTACTTTACCCAGGCAATGGTGTTGGTGATGTGTGTGAGGATGACTTTGACAACGATGCAGTGGTTGATCCCCTGGATGTGTGTCCTGAAAGTGCAGAAGTAACCCTCACAGATTTCCGGGCCTATCAGACCGTCGTCCTGGATCCTGAGGGTGATGCTCAGATCGACCCAAACTGGGTTGTGCTCAATCAGGTACTTAAGGCTCAGTGGTGGGCAGGTGCTGTCACACCAGACCTCAAGGTGGGGCCTGGGTTGGGTAGTACACCTGGACCAGGGCTTTTTTCTTTATTTAACAACCTCAGGGCATGGAAATCGTTCAGACCATGAACAGTGACCCTGGCCTGGCAGTTGGTATGTAAGGGATGCCCAGTTCAATAACTTCCAAATGGAAGTATCCTACAGGGGTAGAGGGCAGGGGAGGAAGTGGGTGAGGAGGATGGGCAAAGGCAAGTGAGAAGGTAGTGGGGCAACCTGGCCACTCATACAGGACACCCCCCACGCACACACCCACAGTGAGCCAACAGTAACCTTGCTGCCTCTGACCTTTATCCCACCCTCACCCTAGGATACACAGCTTTCAATGGTGTGGACTTTGAAGGCACCTTCCATGTGAACACAGTAACTGATGATGACTACGCAGGCTTTCTCTTCAGTTACCAGGACAGTGGCCGCTTCTATGTGGTCATGTGGAAGCAGACGGAGCAGACCTACTGGCAGGCCACACCTTTCCGGGCAGTTGCCCAGCCCGGGCTGCAACTCAAGGTCTCCTAGCTGCCCAGTTTCCTCAACCCAGGGGGCCTTACCCACGTTCTTCCCATCCAACCCCTGGGCCTCCCTTGTGGCCTACCTGGGAATCCTCTTACCCAGAGGTCTGACCTGAAGGTCAATTCTGGGGCTTCAGAGAATTCTCCTGACCCTCTTTGACTTGTGTTCCCACCGGTACTTACCAACCTGTCTCCCTTCACTATGGTCCCATGGTTGACTCACTGTCTTTGCCAATGACTCTCAGGCAGTGACATCAGTGTCTGGCCCAGGTGAGCACCTCCGGAATGCTCTGTGGCATACTGGTCACACCCCTGATCAGGTACGGCTGCTGTGGACTGACCCACGAAATGTGGGCTGGCGTGACAAGACCTCCTATCGCTGGCAGCTACTACACCGGCCTCAAGTGGGTTACATTCGGTGAGGAGAGAGCCTGCGCCCTCTGGGGGCACTCCAGGCTGGGGCCTTTCCTTTCCCATTAGCCAGGACTTACCAGTGACCTTCCCTCTGTTCTGCTTCTTGGTGCAGGAGTAGAGAGTAGGTCACTTCTGTCTACCTCCCTTCTGACTAAGGCATGCAAACCTGTAGGTAGTGTTGGGCACATCATGCTTCCTGTGTGCTGCACTTCCCCTCTCTAAAACATGGGCATCGAGCTAGCTGCCCTTTCCAGTTCCCCTGGAGCCTCCCAACCCCAGGTCCATCTGTGGAGGGCCCGTCATTTCCAACCCTTGAAGTGGTACTGCCCAGAATCTGCTTCATCAGCATCTGACCTGGAAGGGATCATCAACATTTACAAGAGAGCAAACAAGGCCCAGATCTCACAGGCCTCTCAGTTCACTACTTGGTCCACAACTTTGCATTTGCTTCCCAAGAGTCCCTAGTTAGTGAGGGTGACTTGGGCAGAGAGAGGAAGTGGGTCTGCTCAGAGATTGGGCTTTCCAGGGGCAAGAGCCTGGTCCAAGGCATTGGGTCGGTTCCCCTTTAAGGTGCCTGGGGCTGTGGCGTGCCAGGGCAAGGGATAAAGGGGGTGGACTAGAGCCTGGGAAGCGGGTGACTTCACCCCCCAGCCCATTGTGTTCATTGTCATGGCAACCCAATCCTCGATAGGAATGCGGCTGGTGCTTTGAGATGCAAAAGGGGCTGCACAAAGAGCTAGGGGCCCCAGGCCTGAGAAAAACACCCCCTTCCCTCCCCTTTCCTTCCCTCCCGCCTCTTGGGCCTGGTGAGGTGGGGGGGGGTGCTGGGATGAGCAGGGCCCAGGACAAGATGGCATAGTGCCCACTGACACCTTAGCACCAACAGACACCCCTATCCTGGACAGGGTGAAGCTCTATGAGGGTCCCCAACTAGTAGCGGATTCTGGGGTGATCATTGACACATCCATGCGAGGGGGGCGTCTCGGTGTATTCTGCTTCTCCCAAGAAAACATCATTTGGTCCAATCTCCAGTATCGGTGCAATGGTGAGGCTCTACACCAAGACCAGCCTAACCCTTCCTGTCCTGGGAGAGCCACCGTCTCTGACCTTACTCATTTCCCCTTCTTCAGACACAGTACCTGAGGACTTTGAGCCATTCCGGAGGCAGCTGCTCCAGGGAAGGGTGTGAGGAGGTGGCCACCGGATTCAGAATCCTGACTTTAGACCCTTTGGCCTTGGGGTCCATCCTGGAGACCCTGGGATCTAAACTACAGCCCCTCAGCCAAAAAGATCCTCCTCTGGGTGCAACAGGAGTTAAGCCCCAGAGGGTTAGTGCTCCCACTGTTCAGGGCTTGGGAAATTTTCAAGGGGTGTTACTCAGGTATTAACCCCAGGAAAGATAACAGCACATTGCCATAAAGTTTCAGTTGTTTTCTATGCCAGTGCAATTGCTTATTTTAAGGATTTTTTTCGGGATAGCGTGGGAAACAGGAAGGAACCTCATGGGGGAAGAGAGAAAAGCTGGTAGTTTGGAAGTCAGAGATCTAGAGAAAGTTGGGCTAAGTTTGGGGGTGGGTGGGAGAAGTGCCAGATAGGATTAAATGAAGGATGATGAGGTATTGGTGAGAGGATAGCTAAAGTCCTCCCAGTCCCATTTACTCACGGTGGTGGTGGCAGCGACACTCCAGATTATTTTAGATCAGCCGGATCCAAAGCCAGGAGGGCGGGGGCTGCCCCGCTCGGGGTGAAGGAGAGGCTGGGGGGTCGAGGAGGCCGGAGGCCGGGACGAGTGCAATATTGGTGGGGGAAAGAACAACACTGCACCGCGTCCCGTCCCTCCAGCCCGCCCGGGGCCGGGAAATCCCGCTCCCCACCGCCTTTATCCTGCAGGGTCCAAGGACCCAGAGTGCTCAGGGGAGCAGGGTTCACCTTAGAGGCAGGCCAGAGACTCGGCGCCCGGAGTGGTGAAAGGGACAGTAAGGGGGAGGGATGGAAGGAGAAGGGAACACCGTGGCGCCCCTAAAGGCCGCTTTCCGACTCCAGGGCGGTGAGCACTTGCTCTTTAAATACTCAGACTGAGCTCCGTGGAGCCGTCGCCATGGTGACGCGTGTCCCAGCAACCAAAGTGAATGGCTGTTGCCCGGCAACTCCTGGAGTGGAAGTTTGGGGCCGCCCACCTGTATACTCGCGCTTTCTGTGGTGGCTGACTGGGGCCTTCCCCGCCTCCAGCCGCGCGCAAGGACACACTGACGCCCAGCGCCCCCTGCCCGACGCCTGAAGCCCAAAGCTGAGCCTCTGATGCTGTGCGCACCCGATTAGTTTCCAATCTGTATTGGCTGGGGCCACGAACTGATTACCAAGCACAATCGTAACTGCTTCTACTGGCTCCTAGACCGTGCTGCTTGACCCAACCTGGTGCCCTGTTTGTGCCCCTGTGGTCCCAAATACTTCACTGCCCCCAAATGTTTGCCCTTAAGAGTACCTATCGTTTCCCCCAGTATACACACTCTTTCGGTTTTGTTCCCCACCGTGAACATACCTGCCCCAACTACCACTGCTTTCCCACAAAGGATAGTTTTGTGCTCCAAGATTCTATTCTGTCGCCTCGCCTACTCTATGCCTCCTAAATGTGCACTGACCTCCAAAACCTGTGTCACGTCCCCACTCTCGCATTCCGATGTCCTCTCCCACAAACCCCAAGCCTCACACATACCTGAGGACCCCACCCACTTAGCACCATTTCCTTCAGACAGCACCCCCACGCTGCTCCCTCCCCTTCGTTGTCCAAAGCATTAACTCCTTCGCCAGGGACTGACCTTCCCGGGACCTCCCTGACCCCATTTGGGCTGCGCTGCAGACCTTTTCACCGGGTTAGGGCAGCCCCTCCGTGCGCGAGTGGCCCGTGAGGTTGCCAGTGGCCACGAGGGGGCGAGCGCTCCCGTACAGCGCACCCGGCTGGCCACCGCTCAAGGTGCAGAGTTGGGAAGAACCTTCAGGGTTCGGCGGAGGCCAGGTTTTGTCCTTCTTTCAGTGGAAACTTCCCCCACCCCCCTTTCTGGGGCGAAATCCAAGGAGGGAGCCTAGGCTGCTAGAAAGTCCAGCCAGGGCGGGGGCTGCGGGTTTCAGGGTAGACCTGCGAGTGGAAGTCACAGGGAGCGGTTCCAAGGTGGGGCGATTCCAGGAAATGGCGCGGGGAGGGTGGGGGGCAGGGCGGGGGGAGTTTAGAACTGGCAACTCATCCACTCATTGTTAAGCCCTCTTATCCAGTCTCGGCCGGAGAGTGGGGCTCCAAATGACCCAAGAGAGTAGGGGAGTGGAGCACATCTAGGGTGGGCTTCTTGACCTTGCTGTCCTGGGCCTTGAACCAGTCTCTCTCGACTACCTTTCTTCACCTTAGCTGCTGTCCCGGGCCGAAAGTAGAGCAGGGGCCCCAAATCTCTGACTCCCCACTTCCCCCTTCTGGAGTCAGGGAGTGGTTGATGAAAGGGGGAAGCCGGTTGCAGAGCAAACAGGTTGTCAGAAGATTGACTGATTGGAGCCCGCATACCCTACCCAGGAATGGGGGAGGAGGAGGAAAAAGTAGGAGGTAGAGAAGGGGGGAAGGGGCGGGGCATTGTCACCTGTCACCTGCTCCGGCTGTGCCTAGGGCAGGAGGGGGGACCGGTATAAAGCAGCAGGCACCAGTGCTGCTCCACCTCACATGCGAAGTGCTGAAGTGCCAGCCCAAGTCTGCTCTGCCCACTCCCGCCTGTTCACCACCACCATGACACCTGGCACTCGGGCCCCTTTCTTCCTGCTGCCGCTACTCCTCCTCGTGCTTACAGGTGAGGGGCACAAAGTGGGGAGGGTTCTACCCTGCTCACCTGGTCTTCCTGGCCTTTCTTTGGGTTTTGCTTCCCAGCAAATGGCACCTCCAGAGTCTAAAGCTGCAAACCGGGGTGGCTTGGCCTGTGGCCAAATGGAGAGAGGCTGTGGACAGGCTGAGAAGAGGTGGCCCCCAGGAGAGTGGGCACCAGAGAGGGGAAGGCAAATGTTCTCCTGAAGAGACATCTAGGGGGAGGAACCCAGGAAAGGTAGTTGCAGGGCAGAGGCTATGTGGGAAGAGAGAAGGTAGCTGCCAAAAAGAAGGAGGAGGGCAGATCCTGGGGTTGCTCATGCTGCCTGCTTCCCAAGCCTCCTGGTATTGCTTTTCTGATTGCCAAAGGTTGTATTTTCTCCTTGCTCTGATTTGCCCGCCAACCCAGTGGCTCTTACAACTTCTGGTCCTAGTCAGAGCAGAAAAACAGAAACTCTTGGCTACTCAAAGCAATCCAGTGCCCAATCATTGAGAGCAGTGCTGTGAGCATGACTAGTAGTTTACTCCCTACCCTCAGTCTTGGTTCAGGCTCTGCTGCCATTCCAGGCCAGAAGAATGTACTCACCTTATCTCAGAACACCTCAAGCTCAGCTCCCACTCCAGGCATTGGCATCGTCTCTACTACAAGCACCAGAGCTTCTGCATCAGAGTCAGCCATCCCTACAGTTCACACCAGCACTTCAGCCCCAGCCACTACCAGCTCTACAAAAGCGGCTGCCTCTACAGTCCACAATGGCACCTCAGCACCAGTTACCAGCAGCTCTACAGAAGCAGTCACCCCTACAGTCCACAATGGCACCTCAGTCACAGCCACCAGCTCTACAGAAGCGGTCACCCCTACAGTCCACAATGGCACCTCAGTCACAGCCACCAGCTCTACAGAAGCGGCCACCCCTACAGTCCACAATGGCACCTCAGTCACAGCCACCAGCTCTACAGAAGCGGTCACCCCTACAGTCCACAGTGGCACCTCAGTCACAGCCACCAGCTCTACAGAAGCGG